>JAVYIG010000493.1:0-237500 GCA_035222895.1 Strongylocentrotus droebachiensis
CCGCAACAACTTGTTACACCTCTGCGAAAGAGTCCCATTATCTAGACTCTAGAGCAATTCGTTAGAAGTTTGTGTAACATCTAGGGACAGTGGAGAAAGGTAGGCCTTGCTTCATCTGTAACCATTTTTCTTTTTCTTTTTCTCTTTTACAATTTAGCGTGAATGTATCTCAATCCATGTCGGCCAGTGTGGCGTCCAGATGGGCAATGCCTGTTGGGAGTTGTACTGCCTGGAGCACGGCATCCAGCCTGATGGCCAGATGCCCTCAGACAAGACCATCGGAGGTGGTGACGACTCCTTCAATACCTTCTTCAGTGAGACTGGAGCTGGCAAGCACGTTCCCCGTGTTGTCTTCGTCGATCTCGAGCCAACCGTTGTTGGTAGGTTTTTGTTTCCACAAAATTGAAATCATCATGTTGTTTAATGTAAAAACTATCCTGATAACAGGGCAAGAGGTAGTGCTGCTTTGTCTTAATGATCCTAATAATATTACTTTGTTTTGAAAGTACAATAAGTGGTAACTTGTAAATGGCATTTACATGTACTCACCAGTTGTGTACCTACATACATCAGTGTTTTTGATATATCCTGCAGACAATATAGTCTATAGAAAAAAATCTTCCGCATATTCAGTTTGATTAAAAAAACTGAAAGGATAGGAAAAAAGAATGACATCGAATTTGGAGATCTACAGATCTATCTTGTAGTAGAAAGTCAAAGTAGCCCTTTTTTGCATGTATTTTGAGTTGTTTTATAACAATCTTTGAAAGGAAAATGCCTTAGACATTTGAAAAAGAATCATATATGAGCCATGATTTTAATACAGGTACAATGTAGTTTAAAGCCCCACTGTACTACTTGTAGCTACTTGCTCCATCCATATAGAAAACAATGCCTAAGCGGTGCCCGATAGTCCTCTCTTAAGCCGAGTTGATGAGATAGCCACCTATCAGTGACCTTGCTGGGTGGCCTAATAACCCCTGACCAAACTAGTACAGACGGCCTTTAATGATTGTTTAAGCAAGTTCTTCAATATTTCTGTTAATTTCAGATGAGATTCGTACCGGTACCTACCGTCAGCTCTTCCACCCTGAGCAACTGATCACCGGCAAGGAGGATGCTGCTAACAACTACGCCCGTGGTCACTACACCGTCGGCAAAGAACTCATTGATCAAGTCCTCGACAGGGTCAGGAAGCTGGCTGACCGATGCACAGGCCTCCAGGGATTCCTCATATTCCACAGCTTCGGTGGCGGCACTGGCTCTGGCTTTACTTCGCTGCTGATGGAGCGTCTCTCCGTCGATTACGGCAAGAAGTCCAAACTTGAGTTTGCTGTCTACCCCGCTCCCCAGATCTCCACTGCTGTCGTTGAGCCATACAACTCGGTTCTCACTACTCACACCACCCTGGAGCACTCCGACTGTGCCTTCATGGTCGACAACGAGGCCATCTATGATATCTGCCGTCGTAACCTCGACATCGAGCGTCCATCCTACACTAATCTCAACAGACTTATCGCTCAAGTCGTCTCCTCCATCACAGCATCTCTGCGATTCGATGGAGCCCTCAACGTCGATCTGACGGAGTTCCAGACCAACTTGGTGCCCTACCCACGTATCCATTTCCCCCTGGCCACCTATGCCCCAGTCATCTCTGCTGAGAAGGCCTACCATGAGCAGTTGTCCGTTGCCGAGATCACCAACTCCTGCTTCGAGCCTGCCAACCAGATGGTGAAGTGCGATCCTCGTCATGGGAAGTACATGGCCTGCTGTCTCCTGTACCGTGGTGATGTCGTCCCCAAGGATGTCAACTCTGCCATCGCTACCATCAAGACCAAGCGGTCTATCCAGTTCGTTGACTGGTGTCCAACTGGCTTCAAGGTTGGTATCAACTACCAGCCACCCACTGTCGTCCCTGGTGGTGATCTTGCTAAGGTTCAGCGTGCCGTCTGCATGTTGAGCAACACCACCGCAGTTGCCGAGGCCTGGGCCCGTCTCGACCACAAGTTTGATCTGATGTACGCCAAGCGTGCTTTCGTCCATTGGTACGTCGGAGAGGGTATGGAGGAAGGAGAGTTCTCCGAGGCTCGTGAGGATTTGGCTGCTCTCGAGAAGGACTACGAAGAAGTTGGTGTCGATTCCGTCGACGCAGATGCAGAGGAGGATGAAGGTGAAGAGTATTAAACATTTCGTCAATCAGCACGAACATGGTAGACTTTTCGCTTAAGTCATCTCCTCTACCACGTTTCCATTTCCCTCGGCCAACTACGCCCCAGTTCTACTGAGAAGGCGTACCATTACATGAGCAGTTGACTGTTGCCGAGATCACCAAACCTAGACTTTAATCCGAACAAATTGTGAATTTTTTATCCAGCAAACAACTCAATAATATTTTCTCGCCAAATAAGAGGAAATTGATATAATGTTTATTTTGATAAACATCTTTTTTATACAAATACATGTGCATTAATTTTTTGTTTAATGTAAACATTGTGGTCAATCCAAATGTGAGACTTTGGAAATGTAGTAAATTATTTCATAGTTCACTTATATATCGCCTGTTTTTTGCAATTTCTTTCTCCAGAGATGGTGATGCTAATAGTTCTTGATTGTTTGAAAGAGAATACAGTGTGCTGATATGCAACAACTTGATGATTCAGAATGTACACTTCACTGCAATATGATGAAGATACATGTAAATGAAAGACAAATCTTTACATTAGTGGGGGTTGCAATGGTGATGATGGTGATGAGTTAACACGCTGGTGATGGTAGTGGTGATGATGTGAATGTATAGCCTTGGTACTTGATGGTATTAAAGATGATCATGGGAGAATGATAAAAGTGGTGATAATGATGTTGCGATTATAATGATGGTAATTGATTGCCTTGCAGATGTCTTTGGCGGCAAAAAGAGTGAAAAGGAAAATCTGAACGAATGGTTGGTGTGCTACGTCAGATGTAATTCTCATGGAGTTATTTGGACTGAATCACAGAGACGACATGAAAACATGAATAATTACAAATGTATAGTGATGATGATAATGGTGTTGATGATGATAATGGTGTTGATGATGATAATGGTGATGATGATGGTGGTGATGATGATGGTGGTGATGATGATGATGGTGGTGATGATGATGATGGTGATGATGGTGGTGATGATGATGATGATGATGGTGGTGGTGATGATGATGGTGATGATGATGATGATGGTGGTGATGATGATGGTGGTGATGATGATGATGGTGGTGATGATGATGATGGTGATGATGGTGGTGATGATGATGATGATGATGGTGGTGGTGATGATGATGGTGATGATGATGATGGTGATGATGATGATGGTGGTGGTGATGATGATGATGGTGGTGATGATGATGATGATGATGATGATGATGTTGATGATGATGGTGGTGATGATGATGATGATGGTGGTGATGATGATGGTGGTGATGGTGATGATGATGATGATGGTGGATGATGATGATGATGGTGGTGATGATGATGATGATGATGGTGGTGATGATGATGATGATGGTGGTGGTGATGATGGTGGTGATGATGGTGGTGATGATGATGATGGGGGCGATGATGATGATGGGGGTGATGATGATGATTGTGGTGGTCATGATGATGATTGTGGTGGTGATAGGCTGATGGTGGCGATGATGATAAGGAAGAATAATTATGTTTACTCGAGATGGTGATTCCGTATAAATTAGGTTTGCTAGGTGTTAACAACATAAAGATTATGGTGGCCCTGTAATAATTTGTTGATGTTATACTGATATCAATATTAGTTGGCAACGCCCAAAAAGGAAGAAATAAAGTGGACACTTTTTCATATCAAAGATTTTCAAATTAGAGGTATACCAGTATATAAACTTACGATTCATTTTATCATAAATTCATCCTCTGCAATAGACAAATTCGAATTTATTGAAGTTTCTTTCCTGGGGTCCTAGAAACAAGGTATTCCATTTACCTGTTATTGATAAAGGAATTACAATACGTGGAATCCACTCTGTATACATTACTTTTTGCTATGTTGGGATGTCGATGAACGTTTTGCCAAAGAAAGTTAGTGCTGGGCTGGGATTTGAACCACGTACCTTGTGATCTACAGTCTGGTGACTTATCCACTAGAACATAACAACTTTATAAATTGGGAATCTATAGATTATTTTACATGCTTTTATACAGATGTTTTCAACAAAAGGAGTATTGGACTCAACACTATTCTGAAGGCAGAAAAATAGAAATGGCTGGCAGCTATGTTGAACTATAATAGAGAAATAACCTTTAACAGCTTGAAAAAAAACAAATGTTATATGCACTTTACAACTAAGGTACATGTAATATTATGACATCATTAACTCATGGATTCAAGGGATCTAATTGGTGTCCTGTCTTACATTCCTACCCATTAATCTCAACCATTTATTGGACCTATGAACACTTGATAGTAAATCAATCCAATTGGAGCCAGAAGGACGTTCACTCAGATCTGTTAAACAGAGTTAAAGGGGAAGTCCACCCTGAAATTAAGTTAGTTTTAATAGGAGTAGAAAAATGAGAGAAACAAGTCAGTGAAAGTTTGAGCAAATTCCGATTAAAAATAAGGAAGTTAGGATTTTTTAAGTTGTGATCAATCAAACACAAATTGGCAACTCTATGACGTAAAATGCGAGCTCAACTTCCATTTGCTTAGTATTAAAAAAATCTAAAATTTTCATTTTCCCTCAAGAAAAATTTCAACCATACATGCACCCTAAATATAATAATTGCAAATATGTTTCTATACTCCCCCTGCAAGGAACAAATATATATTCCGTCATCAATAACGAAGAAAACATGATTTTATGGAATATTATGCACAAAGCAAATGGAGGAGAGCTTGTATAATAAGTCACAGAGTTGCCAATTTGTATTTGATTGATCACAACTTCAATAATTCATAACTTTCATATTTTCATTCAGAATTTGTTCAAACTTTCACTTACCTGATTTTCTTATTATTCTGCCTCTATTGAAACAAACTTATTTTGGGGGTGGACTTTCCCTTTAATGCCTTTCAAGCTCCAAACGGATGATAAGCTTCATGAAAAAAATAAACCCATTGAGTAAAAAAATACAAGACAAGATGAGAATGGATGTATAATATGATAATGCATCGTTACATGTGGTATGCATGGTGTCAAGTACACCTATACATATACTTCTAAACACAAAATAATATTAAAATCAATTAAGAGAAATATTTTCTCTCAACATCATCAAGTGAAACTTATACAATTTCCCACTTTTCTGTGGCAGATCTACCGCAGACTGTTCCTGTGGCATACTGGTATGCGGCGAGTCTCCAGCAAAGTTTCTTTCTGCCGCATACTGGTATGCGGCAAGTCTGCAGCAAAGTTTCTTTCTGCCGCATACTTTGGCATACCGGTACTCTTTGCCACGGACTAAAAGTCTCTTTACTCTTTACTTTCCTATGGGTACACCTTATTTTAATGTGTATCAAATAATCGAATATATATCAGTGTTAATGCAATTCAACAGATTCTCTGACAGCCTCATTTCGACCTGAGCTGACTTTAATTTTGATGGATGGTATTAAGTTCTTTTTAGTTCCTTCAGATGAAGCTGGTTATGACAAAGACTTGCCAGAATTTGTGCACAATACTTTTCCCTTAAAAAAAAAATGTTGTGCAGGTTGGTATCTACATGTAGGCCGGTGAAGGCAACGCAGTACAAAAAATACACCTTTAAAGATATCTATATTGCAACAAGAAAGTTGCAATCAATTGCAACCCAACTTCTTGCAACGCCCCATTAGTCTCTTTGATTGGCGATCATGGATAGTGCCCAAAAAAGGAACCTGGAAATGTGAGAAACACCTCTTCTTTTTTCTTCCTTTTTTTTGTTGTTGATCCGGCACTTTAGTGCGAAGGAAGCTCAAGAAAGGAACTCTCATATTCTCATTTAAATACATTGAATACATAAAGGCAATATGAAATCAGGAAAAAAAGAAAATGAAAGCAAAATACAACAAATGTCCAAGCAGAGCAGAGTTTGAAATGTATAAGCATATAAACAAATTGATTAGTTATTCATCACATGTTACTATGAACACAGCTTTGATGTTACATGTAAGAGTCACTTATAATATGAAAGGATTATGACATAGCATCGAAAGTGAAGTTACATGTATTACTAGTATCTCTGTAGATTGAGCATGTATATAATAGAGGCTAATTGTTCTAAATACAAAAAGTAAAGTTCACCATTTTGAAGAAAAAGTGTTACAAAAAGGATCGAAAAGGATCGAAAACACAATGCTTGTGAAGAAAATTAATAAGGCAAAAAAGAATACTCCAACAATAAGTTTGCCCTAATTGCTACCTGTTTTCAATGTCTCCTGAGCCAAACCTAAACCAATAACTTGCATTTAATATCACTTCACTTTTATTTTCTTGAATATCTTGCTGTCCGTAGCATTTTTGTCTCACCTGCATAGCAAAAGCGAGACATAATTAAGCGCCGCTTTTCCGGTGGCGGCGACAGTCACGGCGGCGGTGACTGTCTTTTTTCCAGATTTAACACTTAGATCTAGTTGGGCACCAATTTTTGTCTGTGTTTCTAAAAGGGAAGGGGGAGTTTTGATGCTCAATCTTTATCAGAGGAAAAACAAACCAGATGGCTTTATGTAACATGCAATGAAGCTCATTGACTGCTTTGAAATTTAACATTATACTGCGCGGCAGAGTGAATTTCTTAAAGCCCCACTGCACTACTTATAGCTTCTTGTGCCCTCTATATTAGCAAACAATGCCGGTAAGCGGTGACCATTGGTCCCCCATCGTCCCCTTATTCTTATGATAATTGAGAGCTGATTTGATGAGATAACCACCTGTCAGTGACCATGCAGGGAGGTATATTCCCTCCTGGCCAAACTAGAGGAGATAGGCTTTAAATGTAGGGTTGCATACTGACAGTTATATTTTGGATAAAGATGATCTTCTCCTTCTTCTTCAAATTCCACATGGATTAATAAAATGTGAAAATAGGTATCACATAGTCTCGATATAGGATAAACATTGATGAAAATGAAAAGCAATATAATAGATAACTCATGAAACATCAATAGACATGTTTATATAATAGATGGTATGAATTTGATTTAAGTTCAATAGTAATGTTTTATATTTAGGGAAATAGGATTACAACCAGTATTGTACTAGTATTATATTGTAAAAATTGCAGTATTCAGATATAGTTGCGGAAAAAACAGTACCGGTATACTGTTTAATTCAAAGGCAAAGCTTAAAATATCTTATTTGCAAACAATTTTCTTGCTGACTATTTAAAGAATTTTGCTTTATTTTGATGTAAAAAACTGCAGAATATAAAATGACACCAGCAATGGTTACCATTGAAAATGTACATGTGTTGCATTTTACCAATCACAGTGATTTGTAATTCAAGATAGCAATCCATCTCTCCTGTGCTGCATGTAGGCCTACTAGAGGAGTAAGTTTCACATGAACTTTCAAATCATTCAGAATATAGTATATATATTGAATGCTTATAACTATTGCCAGGCTCATTATGAGGCATTAAAGGTCATGTATTTTAAAAAAAATGATTGTTTAAAGGTAAAGACCAGTAATAGTCATGCGATTGCATTGTGAAAGAAACGTTGTGGAATCGATCAGAAAAGGTTGATCATCTAGCATCTAGCATCTGCAAGGTTCTGGAATCATCAAAATGATAAGAAATTTGGCCCATTCTTCGTAAAGTTACAAGCACTATACACAGAAAGATGTATATGGGACTACCCTATATCTCTCACACGACCATGAGAGAAACAAATTTACCAAATATATGAATTAGTAGGCGGTTTCCCGGCAAATTTTTTATCATCATGTATTAGTCAAAATATATTCTTTCACATGATTGGTAATGAGAGCTTCCATTTCATTTTTTGAAATTGGGGCGTTTCCAATACTGGTCTTTACCTTTAAAAAAAAAAATATATATTATATATTTAGATTACCCCCCATATTTTATAATACAGCCAATCTTGATGGTGCTTTACAATGAACAAAGAATAGGGATAGTAAAGAAAACCACAGAAGTTCTGATATTGTTTTTCAAAATGAGGGTATATGCTAACGGAAATGTATAATGAGTAGGTATTGTATACTTGCATACCATATTCAAATCATATATAGAGATAATAAGCTTGTAT
Organism: Strongylocentrotus droebachiensis; assembly: GCA_035222895.1. Lineage (NCBI taxonomy): Eukaryota > Metazoa > Echinodermata > Echinoidea > Camarodonta > Strongylocentrotidae > Strongylocentrotus > Strongylocentrotus droebachiensis. The sequence goes on from JAVYIG010000493.1 coordinate 8,255, forward strand.
GTGTACAATGTACAATGTACATGTTAATGTTAACCCTTTCAAGACAGAGTAATTTTAGTAAAGTAATCACATAATTTTCTTCAAATTGAAAACAATAATATATTTCCTTTATTGCTACATTGTTAATTAAAATATTATGTCTCTGAAAACAATATAACTGGGCGAAAATGTTGTCATAATTTTGATAAAATGCACAATTTTTATTGAAAACAAATTATTTTGAATCTTTTAACGTGTTGCCAATTTAAAGATTATAAAGTTATTTTACTTTTAAAATTTCCTGGTATCAAACGCAATATAGTCATGAAATAAAACTGGATATAGAATGTGCAACAATTTGGCCCTTTTTACTCATGCAGCTGGCAAATTTGTCAGAGATCTGAATTTATTGCGCCATACCACAAAATGTTGAATGATTGCCTCGAAAGGGTTAAACAAGATTTGAATATTGTGAGACATGATTCATAGTTTGTACGATAAGTGAGGTTAGAATAAAAAAAGAAAACAACTTCCAAGTGCACAAACACTTAAAACCAATGAAATGAAACCTATTAGTTGAACAGATTAATAATGGTGGAAAACAGTGTGAATACTCCAATAAGTACAAAACCCATGCTTGAGTTATTATGCAAAGAAAAGATGAAGGAAAATAAACAAAAACAAAAGCACACTTTGAATGGAAACTTGTATGATTAATTGTGAGAATTCAACTGAAGATTTAAAGAGCAAACATAAATGCCAGAATCGAAGGATCAGATCGGAATAGCAAACTGAGAAAAGTGTCACTAAAGGGAGGCAGACAGACTCCAAGGAATATCAAAATTGTGTTATTACGCAGAGAAGTCATTCCGAGTAAAAAACCACGCCAAAGGTCAAAGGTCGATTAGAGGATCGATAAAGGCACCACAATTAGAAATTCTTGCTCAAACTGAGAACAAAACAGGAGTCAGAAGTGTTTTAATAGGAGAGTTTTTGGAGAGTTTCAAGATATAACATATATTACCTTTGGTGTATGCTCGTGTTCTAACACCATGTACGTTGCCTTTTTGAATATATAAAACATTCACAGGGATGCAAAAAATAATGCAATAAGAAGGGAGAGAAAAAAGAAGGGATTGCAATCAATTGAAAGAGAAATAAATCATTCTTGGGATGTAAGAAAAATCAATCTTCAAGAGGGAGATAACAAGTTGCAAAAATATCTCTAAGAACATATCTCATTCCCAGAAATCAAAACAAAAATGAACTGAAAGTAAACTTAAATTTTTGGAGAAAAAAAATTAATGAGGAGGGTAAAACAAACAATCTTCTCTTTTTAAATGAATATGGGTCAAGAAATATCTTCATGGTGTAAATATTGTTTAAAATATTCTGGTATCATAAAACCAGAACCTTTAAAGTGAATGAAACTGTCACTAATGTTGCAAGAGGTCAACGTTCATGAAAGTTCCATGCAGCGAAATGAATGAATCACATTTGCAGCATGGACTTTTTTGCAAGTGGCAAATGTTTTTTGCTATAAAACAGTCATCAGTAACAGTTCATGCCATCGTCATGTCATGAAAACTTTTATTTCACAGTACTTATTTTTCTCTTTGGAAAGTGATTATTTTATACAAGTTGCTTGCAATAAGGTGTTTATATTTATCATCCAGAGACGTATACCGTCATTGTAAAGTATACCAGTTATGTATCATCCGTTAAATTATAATCAGGAATTCATCTTCATCTTTTTGATCATCCTCATTATCATTTGAGTTATGTTACCAACCTCAACATCATCCCAATACCCGTAAAGTGTAAATATCCTTGAGTTCTTCATTTTCATGTAACCCAAAAAGGAACCTGTGAATAAAAACATGTAAAAGCTGACCTCTCTATTTCTCTTTCTCTCATCTTTTTTTACCCCACTCTCCCCCCCCCCCCCCCGTCCTCTCTCTCTCTCTCCCTCTCTTTCTCTCTATCCCCTCTCTCAACCTCTCCCACCCTCTCACCTCTCTATTCCCCTCTCCGCCCTCCCTTAAATATCCCCCACCTCCTCAACCCCTGTCAAACTCTTACCCTCTTCTAGCCTCTCTCTCCCTCTCTCTCAATTTCTCTGTGCTTGTATTCTTAGCAAATCCATCATTTGGCAATTTTCATTGCAAAACATAACAAATACAATTGCATTCCTGTACTGTACATGTATGTTCAGTGAAACATGCAACCTTTGGTGTCCCATCATTAACTTCACCAAAAGTTTCTCTGAGCTTTAATTACTTTATCAAATATTAAGGGTTAGGGTGGCAATTTGATTTGATTTAAGGTTTAGAGTACCGTATTTGCCGGCGATAAGGCCGCAGCGCCGTATAGGCCGCACCCCTGATTTTAACATTTAAAAAAAAAAAAAAAAAATTTTTTACTCTTTCGCCGCATAGGCCGCACCCAGACTTTTTAATATTTTCTCTTCCAAAAATACTGCGGCCTATATGCCGGCAAATACGGTAAGGATAATCTATAGTTTTTACTCTAGCGTTGAAGTTAGGAATTTATTTCGTTAGGGAAACCCCTCCCTGCAAAGCACTACATGTCCATGTATTGACCTGGTAAATTTGTTATCAAAACTGAATGGCTTCTTTAATGTATAAGAAAATGTAATTCATAATTTATATCAAATAAATGCGATTTTTAAATTCTAGCTTTGTATGTTATCTCAAGACATCATTGAAATACAGTGACGTTCATGATTTCTGATATTTGTAGAAGCATATTATCTCATGTTTTTATCACTCATTGCATGTTATTTGCTCATGTGTGAGCTCAAATATTATTATAAACTATCTTATTCTATACATTTACATTCTTGAATTAAAAAGGTACTGTCAATCAATCTTCCTTACATTCAAGAGATGTATGCAAAAAATCTATGAAGGCATCACAATTCAAAGACATTTCTTCTGTTTGGAACCTTAAAGGTAATACAAAGTTTTGGTATGGGGTCATGAATTTGGTTCAAATGAACATATTGGAAGCATATACGATCCTACAATATTCAGTGATCGTTGTCCCGGTTGAAATCGAGTCTAAAGTTATGAAATTGTGAATAATAAACTCTTTATGTTGTATAGCTCCCTCTCAAGGTCAAGATGTCAATTTAGCTATGAAACAATATTTCTTGACTAAAATCGACCGATTAGCTATTCCCGTTTGGAAATTATATATCACAACTACATATTCTGAGATTTTCATGGTCGCAGCTACCATTGTATGGCCGTAGGCGCTATTTGAAATGTAGCAAAATTTACCGGGAGCACCGGTAAATTTTTATATTCAAATTTTCGCGAAAACAGAAGTGTTTTAGGGGTTAATTTTTTTGGTGCTTATAATACATCCACAGGGGCATCCAAATATATCAAAATTGTAAAGATTCACTATTCACCCAATTTTCAAAATTTCCCAAAACTTTGTATTACCTTTAAGGGCGTTAACTCTGTGTTTAAATATTCGAGTTAAAGGTAATACAAAGTTTTGGGAAATTTATAAATTGGGTGGATAGTGATTCTTTACCATTTTGATATATTTGGATGCCCCTGTGGATGTTTTATAAGCACTAGAAAAATTAGCCCCTAAAACACTTCTGCTTTCGAGAAAAATTGAATATACAAATTTACCGGTGCTCCCGGTAAATTTTGATAAATTGCCATTAGCGCCTATACGGCCATACAATATTAGCTGCGACCATGAAAATCTCATAATATGTAGTTGTGATATATAATTTACGAAAGGGAAGAGCTAATCGGTCCATTTTAGTCAAGAAACACTGTCTTATAGCTTGATTAATATCTTGACCTTGAGAGGGAGCTATACAGCATAAAGAGTTTATTATTTACAATTTCAAAACTTTGGACTCGTTTTCAACCGCGACAACGATCAGTTAATATTGTAGAATCGCATTTGCTTCCATTATGTTCATTTGAACCAAATTCATGACCACATACCAAAACTTTGTATTACCTTTAAAGCCCTTGTGGCTCCAAACAGACAATTCATGTCATCAAGACAAGGATAGGGAAGGATAACAGATAAGGTGAATTTAACGTACCGAACTGGAAGACACTGAAGCGCCGCTTCCCGGTCCCATCCCCCATGTCATCCTCTAAGGTGGCTTCGTTGTGCGGGTATTTCTTGCCGAACAGGGATCGTCGGAGTCGCGTGCCTGGACTGACGTTGCCAGACTCCATGCCCTGGTCCTTGCCGATCATCGATGCCGGGTTGGACTTGTCGCCGTCCTGCTTGCAGATGTTGCCCTCGCTGGGAGAGAATGGGAGAGGAGGGAGAAGAGAGAAGAGAAGGGGGATTCATAAAATACCTGTACTGGACTGAAAAATTCTATATCTTGTGATTTGGGGGCTCAAGTATTAAAATCTTAATAAAATATGCAGAATAAAAATTGTACTGTAACTAACATACATGTAGGCCTACTTTAGAAAATTGATACATTTTGCAGAAAAATTCGTTATTATTTGATTTTTGGCTCAATCAGAAGAATACATCAAAATGTTATCCCCCCCCCCCCCCTCAAAAAAAAAAAAAAAAAAAAAAAATTGTATTTATTATCTTGTATTTCTGTATTAAATAATCAGAGCAAAAATGTTAATTTCCTGAATACTATGGACAAAATCCCTGTACCTTACTGACCTGGGTGTTATGAAATCCTAAATGAAGCACATAGTTCAATAATCTGCATTTAATTCCTGCAGCTTTCTTATCTTTTCTCACATCTAAATGAGACTATGCAGTGTTTACTATCATTACCTGTCGGTTTTGGGCAGTTTGTTTTTCTCACTGAAGTCTTTCTGTCCCTTGCCTGCCGAATCAATCAATCCACTTAATGCCACACGTCTGAACACTCCTCCGTGAGCCTCGCGGACGTAATGAAGCAGCTGTCGGACATCGCTATAAAGATTCTGTGGGTAAGAGATATGCAAATTGGCAACAACCACGTAACCTTCAGTATTCATGACACAGTTTATACTCTGTGATTTATATGTCACACATTGTTCTATATACCATTACTTCTAGTCCAGCAAAAACAAAATTAAAAGAGAAATCAGTGCATAAAATCTTTCTTTTTCTTTACTTACAAATACATTTAGAAGTACAATCATTGAGATATCAATTTTTTTAAACATGAAATATTAAAGGGGAGTGGCCATTAAAAGATTGAATTTGCTAAAGAAAGAGAAGAAGATGAAGAAAAAGAAGAAGAAGAAGAAAAAGAAGAAAAGAGGAAGAAGAAGAAGAGTGGCCACTAGAGATTTGTTTAATGTATTTCTGAACAATGAGAATATTTACCCTAATATATAAACATTGCATATGTAATCCAAAAAATAATGAAGTATCAAAACCAAAATACACAAAATGCCCCGGTGCCAAAATCTATTGCGACAGGAAAACTTTGATGACTTGTAAACATGTCTTTTGAGGATCAAGAAACTTTGTGAATTGCAAAAGTTTAGTTTTGTGTCAGCTGTGCTTAAATAATTTCCCCCTATGAAACTATTGTGAAAAATGAGCAAATTTTTCATGCATGTAAAAAATGTCTTGTTTCAGAGTGATGCTATTCAATTAAATATAAATATGGCATGAGATTGGTTATTTGTAGGCACCCTGTCAATAAATGGGTGTGTATTTATCTGAAAGGATGACAGTATTGAAAGCTCACCTCATTTTCGGGAGTAGCCAGCTCTTCTTTAGATGATGCCAGCCTGGACACCAAAGCCTTGAAGATGCAGCCCACGATGGTCCCTTCCACACCCCTAACACCAGTTCCTGCTACCCCACTACCAAAGTTGGTAGCAAAGCCCCCTCTGGTCATCCCTTCTGGATTGTTGGTTGATGATGCTCCTGTTGTAAAAACAGATTTCTTAATCAATCGTGTGTTTAGGGTTATTATCATCCCCATCATCATCGTTATTTAATTGCTTCAAACTATCATCATCCTCAACACCATCCTCATTATTCTCATCCCCACCATCACTATCATAGCCATCATCATCACCATCCTTATCATCATCATCATCCCAATCATCACTATCATTATCAACATTAGCTTCATGTACATCATTATTGTGACAGGTCGAAATGTAGAAAATGCTTCTTAATTCTGTTTGTTGAGGTGGTCCCTGAATGGAGGGATCTATGTCTCTAAATACGACAATCCCTTTAGTGTAATTCTGAGGAGATCCCTAAAAGGGGAAGTTAACTTTAACTTTGGGTCAGAGAGGGTACAGGTACAGGGTAGTATACAGAGAAAGGACTTTTTTGTTTGCCACATCACAGGTTGAGAGGGATGAGCATAGACCATGCATCCACTCACTTTAGCTTAGACCAATGGGTGTGATTTGACAGAGAAACTGACTCTGAACAAAATTTCATACTTTAAAGTGACTTGGTAACATGTTGAAGGTTGATGAAAATAATTGCTTACTTTTTGTATAAAATGTTACTTACTATATTCCTTCTACTGTACTTACCCTCTGACATGCAATATATCCTGAAAAAAATCTCAATCCACGAAGATATCTATGGTTTTCTTTGAAGGCGTCGATGTATGACACCCTCTAACAGTGATTAACAGTAAATTCTCCCAACCATTTTTGAATTTTCCCGACCATTTTTCCATGAAAAAAAGACATAAAACAGGCTATACAAAATCTGTCAACACTTAAATGTCTGGAATGGAATGTAGAGCCATTTTATTGCTTTGTGAGATTTCCATTCACCTAAAATGTAATTAAATTGTAATAATATAGTTGGGAGAATTAAGGAATCGATCAGATCAGTTTTTCCCAATTTGTACCATGAATAACGGTCCATTTTCACTCAAATTTTCAGATTATCTTTAATTGTACATCTAGCATTGAAGTCACTACCTTAGCACCACTATCTCTCATCTGAACAATGTTACCAAGTCCCTTTAAAGTATTTCTGCAGCAATTATGAGGTCTAACTTCATCATTTGGTTGGAGATTATGGTGTACTAGTTAGTCTAATTCTAGTCTCAGTGTCTCACTAGGAGTCTCTCCTTGAGAGCTCAAGAGGGGGTTGATCCACCCTTAAATTAAATACTACATAAAACTTGGAATGAATTTGTTAAGTGTCATTTGTGCCTGCTGTTACATTACCAAAACTATAATTGAGCACCATTACCACTAGCATAAGTAGAATCATCATCACCATCATTATCATCATCATCATTATCATCAACATCTTAAGTGGTCATTATCATCATCCTCACAATTATCACCATTACCACCATCAGCAACATTATCATTATCATCATTAATATCAAATCTATTATCATTGTTATCATCATCACCGCTATCGTCATCATTGTCATCATCTTCATTATCATCTTGACATCACTATCATCATCACTGTTTTACTCATATTTACATTGTCATATTTATTATCACTATCATGATCATCACCACATGACATCATCACCTTCTTTATCATTATTATCACCATTTTCATCATCAATATCAAATTTATTATCATTGTTATCATCATCACCACTATCGTCATCATTGTCATCATCAACACCATCATCTTCATTATCATCTTGACATCACTATCATCATCACTGTTTTACTCATATTTACATTGTCATATTTATTATCACTATCATGATCATCACCACATGACATCATCACCTTCTTTATCATTATTATCACCATTTTCATCATCAATATCAAATTTATTATCATTGTTATCATCATCACCACTATTGTCATCATTGTCATCATCAACACCATCATCTTCATTATCATCTTGATATCACTATCATAATCACTGTTTTACTCACTCTCTCCCTGGCTGGGATGTGTCCCCAGCATCGTCATCATCTTCTGCTTAATCATTATCGTTATCATCACCATCACCATCATTGTAATTTTCATCATCATTATCATCTCCACTACTACCATCATCTTCTTGTTCGTCATCGATCATTTTCATAATCATCATTTTGAACACCATTACCGGGCTAATCATTACCACCATCATCATTATTTATCATTGTTACCATCATTATCATCATCATCGTTATCTATCTTAGTTACCATCATCATCATCATTATCTATCATAGTTACCACCATCATCATCATCATCATTATCTATAATTGTCATCATCATTAACATCATCATCATCATTATCATTACCATCATCATTGTCTATCATAATCATCATCATCATCACCTTTCTTATCATCATCACCACCATCATCATTATCAGGCTCATCATCATCACCAGCAACAGCATCATCATCAACTCCATTAACATCAAAATCACCACCACCACCACCACCACCGCCCCTATGTTACTTACTCTCTCCCAGCCTGATGACTGATGGCCGTGATGTGTCCTCACAGAAACCAAGGAGGGCATGCATAAAGTCCAAAATATTCTCCACGGGATGAGCCGAGATGACATAACGAAGGTAGCGGCGGAACTGGGATGAATCTATCTTGTACATCCGATTCAGGCAGTGATGGCCAAGATTACGTAGCCTGTCACCTGACAAAGATTATAAAAATATTAAAAGGGATATTAAAATGATAAAGATGTTGATGAACTTCAATCAAATGTTAGTTTTATTTAGGGGAACCTATAATCTACAAGCTGAGCTTTTTAATAGGTTCCTCACATTTCACCCTGTTTAACCTACTATTCAATACAATTAATTTTGACGTCTTTACAAAGAATTAATTACATAATGTGATACTTTTAGTATATTTCATATTATGTTCTAGTTTTGTCAATTATGTGAATTCTATTTTGTGAAATGTGAAACAAAATAAACTTGAACCTTGAAAGTTGATAACAATAATTAAATAATGTTAATTACAATTGAACATAGTGAAAGTAGCTCCTGAACTGAGACAAGTCTTTCTTGTACATACATCTGATTCAGACAATGCTGACCCAGTTTTATAATCTATCACCTGACAATTACCATTAAAGGAGATTTATAGCAATATTAACATAATTTGGTGAAAATGATGACTGTAATGATAAAAGAATATCAAGATTTGTATTTGTGAACAACTATATGGTGGTCTGTTTTTGAAGCCAACAAAAGTATTTTGTAAAATTACTGACAATGTTAGATAAAGATGAAGATGGTAATGATGATGATAACGATTATGACGATGATGGTGAAGAACTGAAGGTAATTCTGACGCTTTATCATTTTCATGTTTCATGAAGATTTTCACACTAAAGTTTAAAAATATTAATAATCAGCAAGAAAGAGAAGACTGCAGACACAATTAAGATAGTGGTCTGTTGACAACAGACAACCTACAAGAAAGGATAATAATTGCCAAATTAATCAACATAGCTAAGGAAGCGCATGGACTGAAACGATTCCGTCATATAATTCTGCTTTAATAGGCAATGCTGAATCATGAATCAATGTATTCCAATCTACCACTGATTGTAATTAATAATCCAACTCAAATCAATTAAAGCTTGGCATTTTTTAAGATCAGCTTTTCTTCTTAATTGACACTGATGAAGACAATGATAATGATGATAAATATAAAAAGGATAATAATGATATTCAATACCAAAAAGGAACTCAGGAAAAGTAGCATCTGAATCAATGCGTTCATATCTTCCGCTGATTGCATCTCATAATCCAGCTCATTTCACCCATTAAAAGACTAGAAAATTTTGCAGATCAGGTTTTCTTCATTTGACCAGTGATGAAGATGACAACAATAATGATGCAAATACAGGTAGTGACATATGAACACAGTATTAAAGTGAAGCGCCTGATACCCTGAACTGAGATAAATCTATCTTGTACATCAAACATAGACAATGCTTAATTGAGGTGTTCATATCTAATGCTGATTAAGTCAAAGTCACAGTTATTTCATCCATTAAAGACCTGTAATTTAAGCTCAATCAATATCAATTTCAAATTCATCGCAACTGTGTACTTAAGAGATAGGAGTTACGATCAATTCAAACCAATAACAACTTTTTATAAGACAGGGCCCTAGACTGTCACATAATTTGGAGTATATTACACACGTACACTGTAAGTGTACTAAAAGTAGACTGTGACAGTCCTTTGTTTGTCTAATTGGTCGACTAAAGCCAGTAGAGAGTTAAATGTCTGAATTAATGTTGAGTCTATAGCGACCTTGAGACAAATACTCAAAAGAAAGAAAAGCAATCGCTTTTCCATGGCTTCTTCTTGCATCTCCACAAGGTTTTTTTGTTCATCTTCTAAAACAAGGCTTCTACTTTCCACTTTAAAGGGGATGTCCATGCTGATATTTTGTTGGTTTTTATTAAAGCAGAAAGCAACAGATCAGTTAAAGTTTGAGCAAAAGGCAATTTAATTTTTGTAAAAGTTATGAATTTTTCTTAGTTTTGATCAACCAAACACACATTAGCATGTACATGTACATTTTGAGGTTCTCTCGCATTTGTTCTGAAGAAAAAATGTCATGTAATTTTGTTTTGTGTACATGTAGTTATTCCATATATGCTTCACATTAGTGATATGCTAATTGATAGGAACTAATTGCCAAAAATTGTAGGTCATTACAAAGAGGGGAATAAATGTCAATGAATTGTGCGTTATAGAAATGCATTTTAGCTGTTGATACTCAAATAATGATAATAATAATAATATGTCTTGTTTACCAAGGGTAGCCTCATCAGTATCAATACTTACCACGGCTTTATGAATGATTTATGCTGTTTTAATTTGAACTAATTGCCATAATTGTACCTCATTTAGGAGGGGAGTTAAAAGTCAGTGTACATGCAAACTTTAGATACATGTACCTGTATACTGTATGCACTTTATAAATTCCAGCTAATTGAGCTAACTATAATAATCAGATCAATTTATATAGTGCAGCTACTATCTAAACATACTTTACTGCACTGTGATGAAAACAGAACTCTTAACAGCTATAATTTACAGACACATAATTAAAATCTATTCAAAAGCTCCTGCAAACAAAAGCATTTTTAATAAATTTTGACGACAGCAAAAGATAATTCTTTTCTTATGTCTAGTGGTAGATTGTTCCAAAGCTTTGGATGAAGTGGCACAACTGTGTAAATGTAATTCAAATTTCTTTGATTAAGAGCATACATGCATGTGGATGTTATAAATGCACATTGTACAATGCAAATGTACATGAACAGGAGGGTGAAATGCTAATTGAATCAATTGTCATAATATTTTATATTAGTGTCTTATCTATCCATGTTGATGCAGTACTAAAATAGCTTTGATTGTTATCTCAATCAACACACCGAGGTCTTCACGGCAGACACTATAAAAACAAATACAAGAGCATGGGAGATATACCCTGTACATGTATCTAGATACTAGTCTGTCTGTCTTCCCCCTCATGTATATAATACAATGTGTGCCGGTAAAAAGGAAACCCACATTCACATTGTAGAGGTGTCATGGTCGATTGGACATTTCACCGGACTGTGAATGACAAAAGGCCTCTCTTCATCAGCTTGAGTTTGCCAAATAACCCGCGATTTTCAGACTCAGGATATTATCCCGAAGCTCGAAATTGCATCTTCACCAGACCAATATTAAGCTCATCACAAAAGTTGAATGATTATGATATATGTACACATTTGTAAAACATTTCTTCTTTTGTCATTTTACTTTGTAAACTCCATGTAATTCAGCACTTGGGCTGTCATGTAGAATTTTTAGAATAAATTCCAATACCAATGAACAGTCATTTTTATGGGGGGGGGGGGGGGGCTACTAATTATATTTGCTTAGGAGGCATAATTGTATGATTCTTATATCCTCTACAGATTCATCAGGACATGGACTGACTTGCATGGCAGGGCAATGGGAACATGACAGGGCAATGGGAACCTACCCTCTTGGCTCACTTGATCTGTCACTTTCAATCTGTTAGCCAATTAATCTCTGACATTATGCCCATCACATTGTCTCCCACTATATCCATCACAAGTCAAAAAGACTTGTAGTATTGTTGTGTGCTGGCAAAATAGCGTTAATTAGAAAATTACTGATTCGCGCCTCTATTGGAAGTGCCCTAGGTAATGCCCTTCTGTTGGGCAGAGAAGAAAGTCTAATGAGAGGCAGAAAGGCAATAGTTCTTTGTTAAAGTGTTAATTAATATCCTTTATGCTCTCAGCAGGAACAGATACTTAATCAGAGACTTGGAATATTGTTGCACAAAATTGTGACCACTTGGTTTTTAAAATGACAAAAAGGATCTATTGCAAGGCCTTCATGATAATGGTACAGAATCCCACCATACTCTATAGCAATACATTACTACCTTTACCAACTAGATAATCAGGGATTTGTACATGTAAGTCTATCCATATATTGTATAAATTTTTCCTCTCTCTCGCTCTCTCTCTCTCTCTCTCTCTCTCTCTCTCTCTCGTTACTAATTTCTCTTCTCATCTCTCTCTAATATCCTGTTTCTATCTAAAGATCATTCTTCTCTCTATTTTCTCTTTGACTCCCTTTTCTCACTCTCTTTCTTTATACTACATCATAATGTCAAATTCATAATTCACTTAATTTTGTGCTCATTTCATTGTCAAAGAAAGCCTAATTTACAAGTAATGTATACTTCTAATGAAGGGGTTTATAATTATCATTGCAGCATGAGCTAAATCCAGGATTTTGTTTTAGAATCTGAGACAAAGTTACTGGATCCCTTTAAAGCCTAACACATACACTCGGATTTGAGGGTTTGCAGGCCAATTATGAATAGGCCTATCTCTTGAAACTCTAACCTCTCCCATTAAATTGGATGAGCATTGCATGGGAAGCAGATGGGAATGTTTACATGTCTTGCCTGTCAAGTAATGTTTATTTTTGATGAAGTTTTATTTCTCTCTCACTCTCTCTCTCTCAAAGTAATTTTCTATTGATAAGTTGCACCATCATCACCAAATGCACAATATTTAATTATAAATATCATAAATGCTAGCAAATTCAAATATTGTTTACTACTAAAACATACGCTGGGCCTACATTGAGAGTTTACAGGTCAATTATGAATATCTTTTTAAACTCTGACTTGTCCCTTTGGATTGGATGAGGATTGCATGGGAGACAGATTTCTCTCTTTCCATTGCTCCCTCTCTCCCTCTCCCTCCCTCCCTCCCTCCTCTCTCTCTCTCTCTCTCTCTCTTTCATTATTATCTATCTCTCTCTCCCTCCCTCCCTCCCTCCCTCCCTCCCTCCCTCCCTCCCTCCCTCCCTCCCTCACTCCCTCCTCTCTCTCTCTCTCTCTCTCTCTTTCATTATTATCTATCTGTTTCATCTTCATCACCAGAAGTACATTAATACAAATCCTTTGTTATTTCACAGTATCCACAGAGCTTGCATTTAACTTTGCAGGTAATTTATGAATATCGACCACAAAAAAAATCTGGACTGTCCCTTTAATTTGAGAGGGCTGCACTGGAGACAGATGGGAGTGTTTACATGTCTCGCGTGTCACCATAGTACCACAGCTGAAACGACTCATCAAGGCACCAAAGCAGTGCGTTACGACACGATTATTGTACAATACGATTTGCACAATCTCAGAGGCACGGGCAGACAATTATAGAGGAATGAAAAGCATTAACTCTTAGTCTTAGAGAGCTGATGCACTATGACAGTGCTATATTTAATTGCATGAAGGCCTATGAACATGTACATGTATACCATTGGTAGAGTGAATATAAACAGAGTTAAAGAGGAATGACTATCATCCTCTTCATACTGAGGTGATGCATTATGACAGTATTATAACATTGGAAGTCAAAAGTTATTATTACATTGGTAGAGTTTGCAGACAAATTAAAGAAGACTGAATATTGTCAGCTCATTACACGACTGATTCAAGATGTGTTTGTGACTTGTATCCCAGAAGGGTCTGATGACAGTTACTTTACTAATTTCCTTGGCAGAGTTTGCAGAAAATTACAGGGGACTGAATATCATTAATTCATTCCTGAAGTGATGCATTATGACAGTATTATTACATTGGTAGAGTTTGCAGACAAATTAAAGAAGACTGAATATTGTCAGCTCATTACACGACTGATTCAAGATGTGTTTGGTTGTTTTCAGTTCCTTCCAGAACTGATGCATGATGACAGTAACATTATATATTCCATCGGTAGAGTTTATGGAAATTTCATTATTAACTCTCTCTCCTGAAGAGATGCATTATGACAGTATTATTACATATCTCTTTGGTGGGGAATTTTTGTAGAAATTTAATATTGACAGCTCATTACTGAACCAATGCTCTATGACAGTATCATTATGTATTCCATTGGTGGTCTGTGAGGCCAATATGGAGGCCAAAATGGTAACATTACGTATCCAATTATTGGTAGAATTTGTAGAAATAAAAGGGGACTGAATATCATTAATTCACTCCTGTAGGGATGCATCATGAGAGTATAATTGCATATCCCATTAGTAAAGTTTGTAGAAATTTAAAGAGGAATGAATGCATGTTGTCTGCTATTTACTGAACAGATGAACTATGACAGTATTATTACATATCTCTTTGGTGAGGCTAATATGTAGGGGCCAAAATGGTAACATTACTTAGCCCATTGGTGGAGTTTGTAGAAAGTTAAAGGGGAACAAATATTGACAGCTCATTACTGAACTGATGCTCTATGACAGTAGCATTATGTATCCCATTGGTAGTTTGTGAGGCCAATATGGATGAATTTAACATCTAAGGTAGATTGATTATCATCTTTTAAGAGGCACAAGGATCTTATTTCTATTCAACAGCACTTGTTCATCATTCATGTACGAGTCAATGCCGTTAGAGCACTATAAAGCAAATTGCTATCAACAGTGACATTAATATTATATGTTCCATTGACAGTTTGTGAGCCGAATATACACTGTTGCTCATAACGGTGGAATATTTTTTTTTATCCCAATTTATGGAATTATTTTAAAAATAATTTAAAAATACTAGATCTAGATAATAGTATACAGTCTCAGATTTTATTGAATAATAATTTGCCAATATGTGTTTTGCGTGACTGCTAAAGCATGTATATTATGCTACTATGTTTATCAACTAGGGGACCTATGCCCTTAAGTCATAAATGACAGTAATGAGGATTAATGCCTCACAAAAGGGCTCTGATATAGCACATCGACACGGTGTTGATCCTGGGGCCTCACAGTTACGAGGCCATTGCTTTGTCACTGAACCATGACTGTACGCAGCGGGGGCTAGGGTAGGGGGCAGTTTCCATAAATTAAAAAAAAAACAGAAAATGCAATAAATATTCAATAATTTATTGCATTCTACCCCGGTACCCAACATAAAAAAATCCTCTGGACGGCCATGCATTATGGCTCAAGGCATGGGCACACAGAAGATTTGTTTATGTTGGGGACCGGGGTAGAATGCAATAAATTATTGAAAATTTATTGCATTTTCTGTTTTTTTTTTAATTTATGGAAACTGCCCCCTACCATAGCCCCCGCTGCGTACAGTCATGGTTCAGTGACAAAGCAATGGCCTCGTAACTGTGAGGCCCCAGGATCAACACCGTGTCGATGTGCTATATTAGTGCCCTTTTGTGAGGCATTAATCCTCATTACTGTCATTTATGACTTAAGGGCATAGGTCCCCTAGTTAATAAACATAGTAGCATAATATACATGCTTTAGCAGTCACGCAAAACACATATTGGCAAATTATTATTCAATAAAATCTGAGACTGTATACTATTATCTAGATCTAGTATTTTTAAATTATTTTTAAAATAATTCCGTAAATTGGGATAAAAAAAAATATTCCACCGTTATGAGCAACAGTGTAGATGAATTTAAGATCCACAGTACATTAATTATGTTCTATTCAGAGATGGAAGGATCTTAGCTCTGTGTATCAGTACATGTTCATGATATATGCATGAGTTAATGCCGTAAAAGCTCTAAGCAAATTGCTATCATTTTTTTGCATGCATTAACGAATAGTGACATTAATCTTTTATGTCCTATTGGTAGAGTTTGTGAAGCAAATATGGATAAATTTAAGATCTACAGTAGATTAATTGAGTTCTATTAAGAGAGGGAAGGATCTTAACTCTATGTATCGAACATGTTCATGATACATGCATGAGTTGATGCCGTAAAAGCTCTAAGCAATTTTTTTTTTTTGGCATGCATTAACGAATAGTGACATTAATATTATATGTCCCATTGGTAGTTCGTGAGGCTAATCATGGATAAATTAGATCTAAAGTATATGGATTATCATATTTTAAGAGGCAGAAGGATCTTAATTATATGTAACAGCACCTTAGCAAATTGCTATCAGTTGTTTCATGTTTTAACTAATAGTGACATTAATATTATATGTCCCATCAACAGTTTGTGAGGTAAATATGGATGAATTTAAGATTTACAGCAGATTGATTATATATGTTCTATTAAGATACATGAGGATCTTAACTCTATGTAACAGTACATGTTCATGATATATGTATGAGTTAATGCCGTTTGAGCTCTTAGCAAATTGCTATCACTTTTGTTTGTGCATTAACGAATAGTGACATTAATATTATGTCTCATTGACAGTTCGTGAGGTAAATATAGATGAATTTAAGATCCACAACAGATTAATTAAGTTCTAATGAATGATGGAAGTATCTTAACTCTATGTATCATTACATGTTCATGATATATGTATGAGTTAATGCCATTTGAGCTCTTAGCAAATTGCTATCACTTTTGTTCGTGCATTAACGAATAGTGACATTAATATTATATGTCCCATTGGTAGAGTTTGTGACACATATAAGGATGAAGTCACGATCATCTGCTTGCTACTAGATTCATTCCAAAACAATGTGGACTCACGCCCTTATGATTCTCATCAGATGAATTACCATTAACACTTAATGGATCAATTTATTATGACAGCATTATTAAATGTGATATTATCCCATCAGTTGAGATTGTACAGGTGATATATATGAATGTAGGGTCAATAGTAGATTGCACAATTGTTATTAGAAAAGCAGGTGTTTAGTCAATGTAAATATAATCCATCCACTAGAGCTCTTTTCATATTTTCTGAATAAATAATATATTAGCACATAGCATTTTATCTTCCTGTGTGTATCTTTAGTACAGATCTCCCTTAATATGGAGTTTTCTTGAGCTAAAAGTGAGAGGAAAGAGGAAATGTTGTCATATGCATGAAATAGAACTATAGAAGATGACAATAATGATAGTATTTGAGATGCTAAAGTATTTTGTACATATTTGTTTATTCAACAAATATTTATCTACACTACAAAACATATCTTTAGAAAAGAGGAAAAGAGAGAGGAAAATGATGTCATATGCATGAAATAGAACTATAGAAGATGACACTAATGTTAGTATTAAAGATTATACAAATATTTTGAATAGATTTGTTTATTTAAAAAATATTGATATACGCTACTAAAGGGGTTAACATTCATAGGGCCAATCATACTTTTTGTTAACCCTACATTCCCATACATTTTTGTTTGCTCCTTCCCTTTGTATTTTTCTTGTTATCGATCTTTTATCTGTATAGCATGTATATCATGTTTGTATGTTTAATGTTTTTATGGAGATGGAAATAAATGAAATGAAATGAAAGAGAATCTGAATCCACAACAGTTTTAAGTGGTTAAATATTATAAACATATCTTTAGAACAGGACATTTCATCTCTGTGATAGGCTGCATTGCATAGCTCTTTGAAGTTTATACAAGATGAACTTTTTTCTCACAGAAGAACAACAACACATTGCATATTTTGCATATACTCTCCTGCTGTGCACAGCCTGCCAAGTCAACCATAATAAGCCCAACCAAACCCCGCATCACTTCTTCTCCCTCTTCCCTTCTCCCGGCCAAGCAGCATCTTACGATGATGCTGAAGCCTTCATCATCTTAAGTCACAAATTCCGCGTCTGGCCCTTGCAATTTATATGTTAATTTATCCGCAGAATGCAGCCCCAATATTGGATGCGTATGGGGATCGCGTTGTTTGCCGCTCCCCGCATACTAAGTATAAAATGCAATCTTTGCAGACTTCTTGCTGCAAGCCCCAGCCACACACAGGCACACACCCCCATCGCCCCTTAGTGTGGGGGTGCATGTTGTGTGTATATGCATGAATCGTGTGTATGTGTTCTACACTACATGTAGCATGTTTTAGAGCATTTGTGCAGATGGATGCATACATGTAGGTTTTTAACGATATCAAATTTGATGTACAGGACTCTACATGTATATTGTATTCATTTATATATATTTCCTCACCATTAAAATATATATTGTTATGATACAGGACCTACACATTTGTCAGAAAATGCTCATGTATTAAGTTTCATTTCTAAATGTTAACAAAAACGATTATTTGTCACATTTGCTGTACTCACAACAAAAAAGAAAATACATAGAGAAATGCTTTCATCATTCAATATACCAAACTCTTCTATTATGTAAAAGAGACATAAGATGTATCATATCAAAATTATTAATGTAGATGCATAAAAATACATCATTCAACTATCACATCTATAAAAAAACATCATCTCTCTCGCCCTAGCTCTCTCTCTCTCTCTCTCTCTCTCTCTCTCTCTCTCTCTCTGTATCTGGCTTGGCCTCTCTTTACCTTTCTATCTTTCTTTCTATCTTCTTTTTTTTTCTATTTCTTTCCTATTCTTTCTCAATCCTTGTCTGTCTTATCTCCCCATCTTTCCCTTTTTTCCCCTTCTTTTTCTTCTTCTTTCTCTTTTATCTCTATTGCTCCTTTTCATACGCTCCCATCTCTCTCTCTGTCTCTCTCTCTCTCTCTCTCTCTCTCTCTCTCTTCTCTCTTTGTTTACTGAATGTGTATTCATCAAAATCAGGACATTTCATATTAAAAATGCTTATCAGTGTTTCCATAGCATGGTAGCTAG
This sequence comes from Strongylocentrotus droebachiensis, assembly GCA_035222895.1. Taxonomy (NCBI): domain Eukaryota; kingdom Metazoa; phylum Echinodermata; class Echinoidea; order Camarodonta; family Strongylocentrotidae; genus Strongylocentrotus; species Strongylocentrotus droebachiensis. The sequence continues at coordinate 27,279 of JAVYIG010000493.1, forward strand.
ACAAATGAAATATTATACAGCTCAGATTGTAACATTTCTTTTCTGTTTCATCATTAGTTACCTGAACATTGCACAAACCAAAGGCACCATATACATGGCCATATACATCTACATGTACAGAGGAGAAGAATAATGGGGTCCTTTCCGCAAATCGTATATATATATATATATATATATATCTTTCTTTTTTGGTCAATATTCTTTTTTTCAAATCTAGATTGAATTCTTGGAAAAACATTTTTTCTCAATTTCTTGTCAAACACCAACAAAAATCTGCACATGTCGGGCTTTAAAAACTAATGGATTAAAAAGGGATGCCAAATTATCAGACCTTATGAATGCAGGGTGCGTGCAATCAACAATATCAATATTTCCCTGTCAGTCGCACAAAATCAAACAGGATTTTGATTGTAAATATCAATTAGTTTCACTTAACCACAATACCTCATAAATGAAACAGCTCTTGATGAATCATCTAATCATCATTGCGCTTTAATCGCACTTACGCATGGCCTTGGGTTAATGAATCTGCGACGGTACCGCTGGTGCGCAACGGAAACGCACAATGAGAACTGCATCGCTCCACTGAGCTTTGCGTGCACAAATCAATTATATTGATGTACAGGACTGGTAATGATTGGGGATTCCAGCAATAGCCATGGTAATGGAGGGAACAAATCTCGGTTTGGAAACAGCTGGAAAAATTTGTAAATTATATGTTTTGGAATTTAATGTTTTTTAGATACATATACAAGTATGTAAACAATAAATCTTTCCAATCTATTCCATGTTTATACATGTGGACTTTTGCAACTCTCTCTCTATCTTTATTGTCAACATTTGTAAATCACCTCAATCTCTCTCTCTCCCACTTTGTATTTCTCTCTTTTCTCTCCCTCCCTCTCTCTCTCTCTCTCTCTCTCTCTCTCTCTCTAGCTATGATATGTTTGAAAATCAATGTTTTCTATATACATGTTTGCCAACAATCAATGTTTACCTTATATTCCTTGTCAACATGTTGATCTTTGCCACTCTTTCCCTTATCTTTGCTGTCAACATTTGTAAATCACCTCAATCTCTTTCTCTCCCCTTTTATATTTCCCTCTTCTCTCTTTCTCCTCTCCTCTCTCTTTCACCATTCTCCTCCCCTCCCTTTCTCCCTCTCTGTCTATCTATCTCTCTTTCTCTCACTCACTCTATCTCTCTGTGTGTCTGTCTCTCTCTTTCTCTCTTCTCTCTCTCTCTCTCTCCTCTCTCTCTATCCTTTCTCTCTCTTTCTCCCCTCCCTCCCCTCAGTGTACTTCCCCCAGTAGTTTCTTTTACTTTTTATGTTAATACAAGTCATGTACACTAATTTGAACTTTGATCTTTGAGCTGTGGATGTCTTACCTTGTTGACCTCTGACCACTAAGTATATTCATGATGACATCTGTCTCATATTTGGTTTGTTTCTTCTCTTTATGCTAACACACCAATTTGATATTTAAACATCGAACTTTGAACTATGAACTATAGGTGATGTCTTACCTTGTTGACCTCTGACCCCTTCCCTACAACAGTGCTGACATCTGTCTTGTATAAAGTTTGTTTCTTCTCGTCATGCTAACACAACAATTTGACATTGAACTTTGAAGGATGAAAGTCTCACATGTACCTTGTCGACCTCTAACCCTTCCCTACAACAGGGCTGACATCTAATTGTATTAAGTTTATTTCTTCTCTTTATGTTAACACATCAATTTGACATTGAACATTGAACTTTGAACTTTGAACTTTGAACAATGGACGATGTCTTACCTTGTTGACCTCTGACCCCTTCCCCACATCCATTCTGACATCCAAATGCCCTGAAGACCTGGATGAGGGTCTGCATGACCAGGTTGTGGACCGTCATGTCTTCCATTCCCTTGGCGGCTGCTTCAGCATCTCCGTCCTTCACACCTGTCTTAACCTTTTGGTAGGAGGGAGGAAGATTCAAGGATGGAAAATCAAGATTTGAACCTCGATCACCTATGTTTCTAAACAGCACATTTCTGTATTGACCTGTGGTAGCTAGGTGGGGGGGGGGGTCGAGGGTAGAAGATCACGATTGGGACTTCATCTATTGGTTTCTGAACAGCACATTTCTGTCTTGACTTTGGGTAGGAAGGGGGGAGATTCAAGGATGGAAGATCAAGATTTGAACTTTCATTGGATGGGTGAGCATTCACAAGAAGAACGTGAAATCGGTAAGCATGCATGCATGATGATCCTTGCATAGTGCTAATGTGAAACTGTAACCCTTCGTAGGAAATTTCAAACTATGATAGTTGTCTTAAGCCGTTGACTACTGAATTTTTCATCCCAAAGGATTCCATACTAATGTAAAGGGGTCTTTCACCTTTTCTAGTGGAAAGGAAAAGGGAAACTTCCCAAAGGTTTCACTGTTTTCATGATTTTAAGGGAAAAGAAAATCCAAGATGAGAAAGCTAATGTCTTGAGGATTCTAGGACAAGTACACCTGGTCAATTACCTATTCTCTCCCAAAAGTAATGACCCACCCCCTTCCTAGCTAGTAGCCCCCTTGGACATTCTTACCCATACCTCAGATTAAAGAATATCTTTGTCATTAATTGCATTTACTGCAATATTTTAGGTTCGCCAATGGCATTTGTAATCAAGAATGACACTAATTTATATAGTTCGGAAATTGGTTAGACTATTTCGTTTTTACTAGGACAGGCCTATGGCTTAATTGATCAAATAGGCACCCTTTGTTGGAAAGTTCCAGCTGGCAATGGGTATTTCTAAGGTATGAAGCAGTTTCACAGTTGTGTGGCATGCAGACAGATGTATATCTACAGTGCCACATGTTGTCATGTATGTCGGATCAGTTTGCTGTCATAGGTACATGTGCATGCCCATGTCAGGATGCTCTGTGGCATACAGAGCAATTGATTTAACATCCCATCCCCATTCGCACTATCAAAAACATTGTTTAGTGTTGTATCCCCTGTATAGAAGCAGTGGGTCAGTATACTCTGTGGATACTGGGCAATCGATTTAGCATCCCATCCCCATTCCCACTAGCAAAAACATTGTTTAGTGTTGTATCCCCTGTATAGAAGCAGTGGGTCAGTATACTCTGTGGATACTGGGCAATTGATTTAGCATCCCATCCCCATTCCCACTAGCAAAACCATTGTTTAGTGTTGTATTCCCCATATAGAAGCAGTGACTGACCAAAGAAATGCTCCATCCATATTTGCTCTGAGCTATATTCGGTGAAGTTGTATTTATACATATACCGGTAAGTATATTAATTTAGGGTTCCAAATGCATTTTAGGTTCAGTTTAGGGTTAGGGTAAGCATTTGGGCTCGTGTTAGGTATACCGGTAGTGTAAATCTATAGTTGTCCCAATGAAAGAAAACAAGCTATTGAGGTGACTGGGCTGGAATATGGTTTTGAAACGTAACTATGACAACTGGACATCTACCCCAGACATAAGGAAAACTGATTTGAGATAGAAAGGGGTTAAACAAAAGGATATGTTACTTCATAAAGGACTGTGACTAGCCTAACTGTGACAACTGGAACCTGCCCCCAGAAAAAATTAGGATATTTGAGGATGGAGATTAAAGTTAGGACATATTATTACGTGAAGAGAAACAGTACTGTAGTGAGCTCTGTATAACCAACCTTTGTAACCATGCATTCACTTCAATGGGAAGACCGGTTACCTGATCTCAGAATTAAGGAATGTATGTATGTCTCCTCTTCACCTCCTAGAGAATGGAGCGAAATCTGTCCACTTTTCACACAGTCGTATATAACACATTCTAATGGTGAAAAAGGGGAGCGAGTCTACGAGATAAAGGTGAAGCATTAAGTGCAGAACTATTCGAATATTAAACAAGGCACCATTCTACAACACTATAAATTGGATCACCGGTGCAGGTAAACAAAGGACAGGGACATACACGGAAGTATATAACATATGCCTACATAACCAACATATATCATCGTGTACCTAGCAAAAGAGTGTGAATTAGTAATACAAATTTTGGCTACAAAACTTTCAAGTTTTCATTGATGAAGTAATGTAGTGTTATCCTTTATAATGATCATATACACTGTATAGAATTGTGTTGGAATATAGCCCAAAACTGGTCAAAACCTTTAAAACCTTTTTTTTTTAAATACATTGATTGTCTGCGCAACTTTTCACACCCTTTCGCCTGTAAACACGATGACATGTGCACATGTACAAAAGTAGAACACTTGTTGTAGAAGAAATTAAAATGTCATAGAACATGAACAATTAACATTCAGTTTTCCGTACAGTTTCTGAAATACGTAACATTACATGTACATCACGATGTCTAGTACCACTTTCTGGTGAGTTCCACTTTTTAACCGTTCCCTGTAATTATAGAATTAAACTGCCATGATACAATAGCTGAAATGTCAAGCAGTTTTGGGATTCAGAGTTATTTTATCTGGAACTTGAGAAAAAAAAGGCTTTCCAATTTACAACTTTCAAATCTGTGTAAGTGTTGGGACATTTGTTGTGCGCAGCAATCTCTGTTTCAACTCTTTAATGCTTTTGGATGTTACATTTCATACATCGTAAGCGAAATAAAAGTCAACCGTGGCACTTCAATGCTTGTTCCATTTGTCTACCACAGCAGACAAAGAGTTACACCTCAACCTGCCAATCAGTTAAACACGTAACATGTTTTCATTTAGCCGCGCCAATTTTTATATATTCCACAGCGCTGTGTCTGGGCGAGGCTTTGATGTTCGCTCAAGGGAAAGTGATAGAAGACATCTACAGGTCAAACAGACAATCCTCACGCATTTTGTTATGCCTACACCAAGCTAAATAAAGCATGACAACTTACATGCAATATATTACAAGAATAGGTGAATAATTGAAACGGTCGAACCAGTTTGCAAGAGGCAAATCGAAAATGCACCAGATGGCTACGAGTGCCATCTTGAAATTTCAGTCGACTCCAATAGATGGTAGATTTCTAGTAACTGGAACAAGAGATGCATTCATTTAGTTGCAATCATTCGCATTCTGAGAATATAAGAGTAACTTTAAACGTGGCTATATAATAAGAAGAGGCATGTCCATTCAGAAAAATGCAGCATTCCCGTAATAAAATGCTGGTGCTCCCAATAAAATGCCGGTGCTCCCGATAAAACAATCCTTTAACTCTCTTCTTTCCATTTCCCATTTATTTGAATCGCTTAAGGTTGACTTGCCAATTTGAAGTAGGGTTAAGAATTTTCTTAAGATAATAATCATAAAAACTGAAAACATCAACAATTTCACGTTTCAGATCTATTCCCCTTTAATATTACCCTACTGCTGAATAAGAAGACCCATAGGTATTTGACTCGGAATACATTTCCTTTCCCTCCCTCCATTCAGGCATCATTTTTAACCACATAGATTATGGGAAGGGTTCATCAAAAAGGGAGCAGAAAAAGAGGGTGCCATTAGGTGGCACAGCTTTGGACACACAGGGGACATAAAAGGATGGGTACTTAGTTGAAAATAACTTCATAAAACCATTAAAAAGAAAGTAAATTTAGGAAAGGTTCCCACACAAACCACATTTTTAAGGGGTCAACAAGGAGAAGAACCATTACAATATCTAGGACAATTTGAGAACGTTACCTGATCAGAGGTTTTCATCGTTTGGACAATCAAAAGTCTACTACCGGGTAAACAAACTGTGCAGAACTACGTAAAAGAGCTAAAGCGAGACTACGTTTTTGCACGTGAGGGGGAAGCACTAGTTGTAGCACGGTACATGATATTGCAGATCCGAGGATCTTCTTGGGGCAAGGGGGGAGACTATATAAACAAAGGAGAAGAAAACGAAAGTCCTCTCATCCATCGTTTGAGTGATTTCTGAGTCCAACTTGGGTCATGCATTGGACAGAATGCGTGTGAATCCTCTGTTGCTATACCTTCTCGCCTTCTACCTTGATCACGGGTATCTTGGGCTGCTGGGGGCTCGGCCTTTCACCTTTCTTGATGACGCTGAACTCGAGGAGGGTGTCGATGATGTTCAGCGCCACGTCGCACACACGAGCGCTGGTCTCCTTGGTGACGATCGTGTGCAGAGCCTTCACTATCACAGAGAAATTCAGGTGCCCATTTTCCTGGAAGAAATTTAGTAAAGCAACATGAGTTTCCTTTTTCCAATTACCGGTATCTCTTTGTTTTCCTATCAAATAAAAATTCAGCCTGAAAAATAATTATTTTTGAGTGAAGGTGGATAATTTATTGTGGCATGTTAAATTTCAAGAAAAGAAGACTAAAAACAAGAAAAAAATGAAATTTGAAAATAAATATCAGTGGATATGGAAATCAGAGCCCTATTAAAGTGACACTTACAATGTCATAAAGTCACCTACATTTCAGCAATTATTACAGAAAGAAGAAGGATCCTCTTTACTACAATGTGCTTGAAATAAGCCCCTTGAGTATTTATAGTTGTTCAAGTTCAGGTTAACATTTATTCCACTCATTAAATAAACACATTTACCAAATTAATAATACAGACAACAAACAACACTGCATGATGGGGAGAAAGCTTATTAAGAGGAAAGAGTAAACAAACAAAAAAGGATTATAATACAGATGAGGAGGAAAAACCTTGAACAATCATAAAAATATATAAATACAGAGAAAACAAAGCATAGTTGTGCAATCTGCTGTAACTAATTACATTATCTTTGGCATAGTACATGTATTCTCAAAGTGTTTGGTTTTTACTAATATAAGGATAAATGATTGAGTATGGGTCCTTACCTGAATGTAGTATGTGGAACCAGGTGCCTCAGCGACTTCCTGCTCTTCTTGCGTGGTGTAGTTCACAAAGGTATCTGATGCACTCCGGGGCAGCGTGGATGCAGGGATGTTCAGAGTGGTCTTCTGGCTCCCTGGACAATCGCTTCCAGATGCTGAGCAGTTTTCTGCAGGCTTGAATGGATTCTTAATGGTGTCCCTTGTTGGGGGCACAAGCAAGGCACAGGTCTCTGTCGGTTCCTCCATGTCATGATCATCGTCCGAGGGAGGTGGGTAATCAGGGTTGGAGTGAGGATTGTTGTTGTTGTGCATTGTTGGCATCTCCCAGTCGCTCAAATCCTCCAGTTCATCCTGGACAATCATAGCTTTGACTAGCTTTGGTTGCTCCCTCTTTGGCGGAGAGAGCTTTGGAGGGGAGGAAAACGGAGGAGGGGTGATTGGAGGGGGCCCTGTCAATGGTAGAGCAGGGGGCTTTGCACTTGGTGATAACGGAAGAGGAGGAATCGCCAACTTTGGCAGGGTTTTGGTTTCACAGTCTGACTGAATCATTGTTCCATTTGATAGTCTCTTTGGAGGTTCTATGATGGTGGCCATTTGTGGTTCTAGGTCGGCGTTGTTCCAGTCTGGAACTTGCAAGATTTGTGCATTTGGTCCGTGTAGCTGCATTGGTTTCCGGTCTTGAATGCCACCTGCTTCTTTAATCATCCTCTTGGCATGGACTGCAGGGGCAGATCCATGTCCAGCAGGGGTTGGTGGTAAAGGAGACGAGGATGGTGATCCAGGTGTAACTGTTGTTACAAACCTTGGAGAAGGAGAGCGAGGCAGGGCTGACGCCTTGGATCGCGGATTCGACACCATGACAGGAGCTTTCAGGGTAGGCTTTGGTAGAGAGTTGATTCCTGGGGATGACGAAGGTGGTGGCAAGACCGAAGTTCGTTGTCTATCATAACTGGCTGTCAGCATGGTAGGAGAGTTTCCTGAAGTTTGCTTTGCAGTTAGTACTAGGGGTTTGGTAATGTCCAGAGTTGCAGCAGAAGCTGTGAATGCAATGTTAGTTTGTAGAGGCTTTACCAAGGAATCGGTCATTTCATTTTCATTTGAATTGCAGTTTGGAGAATTGTCCTGATTATGCTCTCCCACCTTCAACAATGATGGAAGAGTCTTCAGGTGGATGACTTTAATCTTGAACTCAAGCGGTTCTCTTCTGGGAATGCTAAAGCTTGAATTCTTCACTACTTCTTCTGGGGATGGAATGAGAGGTTTGGTATCGCCTGTGGTTTCCTCCAGCTTTGAGTCATTGCTGGAATTGTCCATCTTTGCTTCCTCATTTTCTTCTTGGATTAGTTTGGGCACAAGAGTGCAGCCTGCTTTTGAGGGCCTTGCAACCTTTCTGTACTTTCCAGCACGGATCATGTCATGGGGATTCTTTCTTTCACCGCTATTTTTCCTTTCCAGGGAACTCTTTCGCTCAAGAATGTTTCTCCTTTGGGGAGGAAAGGCAGGCGGGCACTGGTCTTCCAACTTAATCTTTTTTGGTGAACCTGTGAAGGTCTGAGTTTCTCTTGGACGTACTTCAGAAGATCTGTATCCTTGGGATGATCCCATGTAAGCGGCTGGCACTGAGAACTTCTTGGGCGGAGGACCTGGAGCAGGATTGAAGAGCGACACAGTGATTTGTGGTATCGGAGAGGAATTGCTCCTCTGTCGCACCCTTTCTGCAGCAATGGTTTCATCAGCTATCTGCCGTAACCGTGTCAGGATGTAGGTGAGAGCCCAGTGGATACCATCTTCTGACCAGTGAGGGCTGAAGAGACATCGGAGAACAGCAACATCAAAGAGCGTTGCAGAGCATACATCATTTAGTCTCTGTGGAAAACGACGTTTCGACGTTTCAGGAGGGGGAATAGGAGGGGAAGGAAACACTCCTTTTGAAGGGTCATCGTAAGTTTCATCCTCGATTTTGCTGCTGCTGTTACTGCCTGACAACTCAAGAGACTGTGGACGTGACTTTCTTGAAGGAGGTGGGGTGAAATCTACAGGCGTGCACATGGGAGCCATCTTCATAGGAACTTTGGGATCTGAGTCCTTTCTGTTTTGCATGGCACGAAGACCATCTTGTAGTTGGGCATAATTGAATCCTGAGGATACCTTGAGATTCCCACAGCTACAAGCCTGATTCCCAGTGACAGGAGTGTTACACATCTCACAGAATATCTCCAAGCTAACAGAAGGCATATCTGCAGGAGTGCTTAGCCGACTCACCTCTGAAATGTCTGCCAGAGGAACAATCCGACGTTGCCTCTCCTCCTGTTTTTCCTCCTTTTTCTCCTCCACAGGTTCCTTCTCCTCATCCTTCTTCTCTTCTTTAACTTCCTCAACGACTTCCTCCTTCTTTTCCTCAACCTCATCTATCTTATTCTCTATTTTGGGTGCCACTTTGTTCATAACAGGACTCACTTTCTTAGGATTATGCCGTCTTCCTACTCTAATGATGCGTCTTGGCTTCACCAAACCCGACATGCTCTGTATATCGGGTTGTTTGTGATCCCACAAGGCACGCCAGAGCTTCAGGCCAGTCTCCAACCTGAAAGTCAAGTCTGATTCCTTGATGCTGTAGACCAGTGGTGCAAAGAGATACACAAACAGCTGAAGTGTGGTGAGAGGGTGCTCAAGGGCTACGTCGTTTTTGGCGTCACACTGGTTCTCCTCAGCAGCGGTTGCTTGTGCACACTCATCTGGAGCGTCAAGGAGAATCCAGTGCAAGGTATACAGGAGCTTGGTTTCTCCCACTCCTAGCTTGTCTGCATGCCCTAGCTTGGCTCGGTTGGTGAGTAGAGCAGCGCAGCAGTGCATAAGATGTGGAAGCGAAGCCTGTATGAGCTGCCATCTTGTAATACTGGCTATGGCATCAGAGAGACTTGGTGAAAGGCCATGCACTTTGTTCTCCACCAGAACCCGCTCAAAGGACTGAAAAGAAAGACAAATGAAACTACATTACCAAACAATACAGGTGTCCATGTTTTACACAAAAGCAAACAATTCGTCGCTGTTTTCACGAAGTGACGGTAGTGAAAAAAAATTGCATTCACTTTGCGTTACGATTTTCCTCACTACCGTCACTTCGTGAAAACAAGGACGAATTATATATAAAACAGGCTAACTCTCAATCTAGTTCAAGCCTCTCTGCACCAGTTTGGCAAGGAGTGATTAGACCTCCCTGTGAGGTCACTGACAGGTGGTTATATCATCAAATCAGCTCTCAATCAACATAATCAAAAGGGGATTATGGGGGACCAACTGGTACTGCTTAGGCATTGTTTGCTATATAGAGGGCGCAAGTAGCTACAAGTAGTGCAGTCCCGCTTTTACATGTAATGACAGTCAACTTTCTACAATTTCATATGTACATGGTCAGTCCTGTTCTTTTTCTTCTATATAGTGCGTCCCAGAAAAAACGAAACCGTGAATTATCGATGTTTTATCATAACTTAATCACAGTTATAATTGATAAATGACACATATTTGGAAAGCTTAGATTCTCCTCTTTCATTTGATGCATCTCATATAATGCATATTTTACGCATGAGTTATTAAAATGAATTTGAAGAGAGCAACTCAAAAAGTCATTTGGCGGGCGGTATCTGCATTTCAAAGAGAAAATCATATTACTAGAAAGTTGAGTTTCTGCCCTTTCATATGACACCTCAATCAGGTAAAATGAGCTAGGAATAACAAAGTTATCGGTTTGTTTAAAGTAGTGCTTGCATTTCCATAATTTATTAAACAAATTTGTTTTCACTGGCTGCCTGCCGTGGCTACAAACGGAATTAACGAAAGACTTAACTCCGCTTCGTTGACAATCAGTCGTAGAAGAAAAAATTCATGCATGGGTGAAATATGCATTATATGAGTTGCATCAAAATGAAAGAGGAGGATCTAAGCTTTCCAAATATGTGTCATTTATTAATTATAAATGTGACTAAGTTATGATAAAACATTGATAATTCTCGGTTTCTTTTTTTCTGGGACGCACTGTATTAACTATTCTGTAGAAATTCCAAATAAGATTTAATGTTCATTTGTGTATATATATATATAGCGCTTCACACTGAACCTAATCTTTTTCTCTATGTAGCACTTTAAACAGAACCTCATATGTTAATTGTAAGCTCAGAAGAGATCTAATGCCCAGCGCACACTCAAAAACTCTTCTGCGACCTGATTTTCATAAACAGCGATTATATTACATGTGAAAATTCAAACAAACATCATCTTCCCAATTTAGATTCTGAATGATAATAAGAATACTACCAACTGGAATTTTAGTGCATTTAAGTCTTCTAGTCAGAATTAAAGCCAAATCAGCTTCAAATCCAGACAATCGCATTAATTGTCTTACGTCACTATATTTCTGTTCCAATTTAGCTTTTCCTTCTCCAAAGCTTGGAATCCCTTGAAATTTGGATGTTATTTGGCAAACGACTATTCAGATCAATGATTATTAAGATTTTAAAAGTTTGAATGCCATGTTAATTGCTATCGCTGATTTTCACAAAACGGATGGTAGTCAGATCCTATAGTGTGCTTTACTTGTGAATCAGCAGCACTTGGTTTTTATCAGTGGTACCAACAAATACAACAGTCAGAACTAATTAGAGTCAACATTTCTTGGAATTTTTTGAAAATGTAGGCATTTACCTTCGACCTTGAACAATATAACATAACATTTGAATTTATGAATTGAATTATCTGCCTCAATAGTTATATGCAGGCATAAAGCAGAGGTCCATATCTTTCATGAATTTTAATTCATTACAAGTTGATTTTACACATAATATTTCCATTTTTTTGTAATCATACATTTTTTGTGTATACAACTGAATAGACAAGATAAAGAAAGCAGAGATCAAAGTCATTTGAAAATAAAACAAAACAGAACAGAGGAGTAAGTCAAGAGAGAAAGAGGGGAGTGAGAAAAAAACACACATGGCATAGGACAAAAGCAGTAGAAAGAGACTAAAACATGAGTGAAGAAGAGAGAGAGAGAGAGAGAGCAAGAGAGAGAGAGAGAGACGGAGGGAGACCGAATATGAGAGAGGAGATAGGAAGAGAGACACAGACAGAAGAGACAGAGAGAGGAGAGAGAGAAAAAAATCAGGACAAAAGTAATCATACAGAGGAGAGCAAAATGAAGGAGAGAGAAAGAAAATGATAACTCAATAGGAAAGTAATGGAGAGAGAGGGAGGAAGAGAGATAGAGAGAGGAGAGAGAGAGAGAGAGAGAGAGAGAGAGAGAGGAAAGAGAGAGAGACAAAATGAGAAGAGGACGAAGAGAAGAAAAACATCAAGGAAGACAAAATCAATCATACAAATTGGGGAAGAGAATAGAACGAGAGAGAGTGGGCATATGAGAACACAATAGACAAGCAAATGGAGAGAGAAAGAAAGAGAGAGAAAGAGATAAGAGAGAGAAACACACTCACACACACACAAATTGCATCAACTGAGCTATACACCGCTAACAAAAATTCTCCTCAAGAACTATAAATCATCACATGAGGTGTTTTTTGGCTAGCATCCTTAACAAGACTCATTAAATATTCCGACCCTGTAGGAGGTAGATGTTATATGCACCCTGCTGCAAGGGTGATTGAAATGCCATGAACTGTGCTTTCTCTGCATAATGTGCATATTACTCTTCAACAACGCTCGGTATTCCCCAGTGCAACATATATCATTTAAAACATGTTGATATGAAACCATATCTGAGAGGTATTCTTCAATGCAAAATATTGTCTGTTGAGAGCTTGAAGGTTTTTAACTCTGTGTTGAAAATATAATGTACATATCATCCCTCAGAGATGCAGCGCTCAGTATTCCACAGTGCAACATAATTATCATCTATAGCATACTGCATACTTGATATGAAACATATCTGAGTAGTATTCTGCAATGCAAAATATTGTCTGTTGAGAGCTTGAAAGTTGTTAACTCTGTTTTAAAATATATTGCATTAATTCCCTTCTGGCTCTTAATATACATGAAGACGATTATATATGTTGATATAAAACACACCTAAACAAAATATTCTTCAATGAAACATACATAAAACATATTGAGAAGTATTCTTCATTGCAACATATCATCTATAACATGTTGACATACAATATATATATGAGGAGTTTTCTTCATGCAGCATTAACATCATCTTTATTACATGTTGATATAAAACATATTGGTGAAATATTCTTTAATGCAATATGTTATCTGTAAAATATGTTGATAAAAAAACAAGATCAGAGAAGTATTATTCAAGCAACAAAGACTTAAGTTTATAGTTTTCAGATTAAGAATCTTATAATGCAATGTTAGTTTGTAGAGTTTCTATTATAACCTTCAAAAGAAGACAATTAATTTTGTTTCTGGACAAAGGCCTAAGCATGATGATATGGTGCTAACATTGATTCATGGCTTGTAATAATATGAATTTTAACTAAACATTTATTAGTAATTATCACAAGTTAATCATTAGATCTACAGTTTTGCAATGTCATGAATGTTGAATTGAAAATCCACCTTAATAGAAAACTGCACTAAGAGAAAGTAGGAAAAATCAAACTGGTGAAATTTTGAATGTATTTGGACAAAGTTAAGAAAATTATATGAAATTTTGGAAATTGTAATCACGATACATATGGGGACTGAATCTGTAATTTCAATCTGATGTGGTGCTCTCAGGAGAAAAACCGAAATTAATGATATTTTTGTAAACAACGAGCAAAGGAGTTTTCTGTGACTACGTCACAATCCACTGACTAAATTGCCAATTTGAGATTTGCATAGATTTAGTGTTCTATTCTGTTCCTCTCATTTCATAAAACTGAAATTAATACCAAAACAATGTTGGATTGCCCTTTAATCTAATGTTATTTATGAGCACTAAATGTTTGTAATGCAATGAATATTGATATCATATAGACCTAATCAATAGTTCATTATGAGCACTAGGCTTACAAGTAATGGTATGAATGTTCAGATGAGCTTGTTATGGTATGGATGTTGAGATGATCCCTTTAATCCCTGGTTAGTTATGAACACCGAAGTCTTGTAAAGCTATGAATATTGAGTTCATATAGCACTAACAACAAGTTAATTATGAGCACTAGACTTACAAGTAATGGTATCAATGTTCAGATGATTTACAGTCGTCACTGGTTCATATTATGAGCATTATCGGCTTATAATAGTATGGATGGCGAGATGATCCCTTTCATCCCTGTTTAATTATGAGCAAAAAATGTTTGTAATGCTATAAATATTGAGATCATATCATTTTAATCCCTGGTTAGTTATGAACACTAAATGTTTGTAATGCTATGAATATTGAGATCATATCATTCTAATCCTTAGTTGATTATGAGCACTAGACTTACATGTAATGGCATGAATGCTCACATGATATAGTAATCACCGGTTAATATTATGAGCAATAGCAGTTTGTTATGGTATGGATGTTGAGATGATCCCTTAAAATCCCAGGTTATTCATGAGCACTACAGTCGTGTAATGCTATGAATATTGGGTTCATATCATTCTAATCACTAGTTGATTATCATTATGAGCACAAGCCTTACAAGTAATGGTATGAATGCTCACATGATATAGTAATCACTGGTTGATGTTATAAGCAATATCAGTTTATTATGGTATGAATGTTGAGATGATCCCTGAAATTACCTGGTTATTTATGAGCACTAAAGTCATGTAATGCTATGAATATTGGGTTCATATCATTCTAATCACTAATTAATCATGAGCACTAGGCCTACCAGTAATGATATGAATGCTCACATGAAGTACCTTAATCACTGGTTAATATCGTGAGCAATAGCAGTTTGTTATGATATGAATGTTGAGATGATCCCTTAAAATCCCTGGTTGTATATGAACACTAAAGTCTTGTAATGCTATGAATATTGGGTTCATATCATTCTAATCACTAATTAATCATGAGCACTAGGCCTACCAGTAATGATATGAATGCTCACATGAAGTACCTTAATCACTGGTTAATATCGTGAGCAATAGCAGTTTGTTATGATATGAATGTTGAGATGATCCCTTAAACCCTGGTTATTTATGAACACTAAAGTCTTGCAATGCTATGAATATTGAGATCATATTATTCTAATCACTAGTTGATTATGAGCACTAGACTTACAAGTAATGGTATGATTGTTCAGATGATGCAGTAAACATTGGTTAATATTATAAGCACTAGTGGCTTCTAATGATATGTACCGGTATGTCAAGATGATCCCTTTAAAGGCCCACTGCACTACTGGTAGCTACTTGCGCCCTCTATATAACAAACAATGCCTAATCGGTGACCATTGGTCCCCCATGATCCTCTTTTTCTTATGTTAACTGAGAGCTGAGTTGATGAGATAACCACCTGTCCAATGACCTTGCAGAGCGGTCTAATCCCTCCTGTAAACTACGGCAGATAAGCTTTAATCCCTGGTTATTATTATTACAGGCACTAAATGCTTGTTAGTAATGATATGAATGTAACACATGATATAGTTATCACTGGTTAATATTATGAGCAATAGCACTTTTAATAGTATGGATGTTGAGATGATCCCTTCTATCCAGTGCTTTTTATGAGCTTCAAATTTGTGTAATGCTATGAATTTTGAGATCATATAATTCTCATCACTAGTCAATTATGCGCACTAGGCCTACCAGTAATGGTATGAATGGTCGGATGATTTAGTAATCACTGGTTGATATTATGAGCAATAGCAGTTTGTTATGTTATGGATGTTGAGATGATCTATAATAGTATGGATGATGAGATGATTCTTTAATCCCTGGTTATATATGATCACTATAGTCTTGTAATGCTATAAATATTGAGTTCATATCATTCTAATCACTAGTTAATTATAAGCACTAGACCTACCAGTAATGGTAAGAATGTTCACATGATATGGTAATCGCTGTGTTATGACCAATAGCAGTTTGTTATGGTATGAATGTTGAGATGATCCCTTTAATCCCTGGTTAAAATGTTGAGCACCAGTGGCTTATAATGGTATGGATATCAAGATGATCCCTAATTCCTGGTTAATATTATGGGCAATAAAGGCTTGTAATTAATGGTATGAATGTTCAGATAATATAGTAATCACTGGTTAATAGTATGAGCACTAGCTGCTCGTATTGCTGGATGTTGGGATGATCCCTTTCATCCCTGTTTAATTATGAGCACAAGATGTTGGTAATACTGATTAGAGGATTATGAGCACTACGCCAGAAGTAATGGTATGAATGCTAAGATGGTATAGTAATCACAGGTTAATATTTTGAGCACTACAGCGTCTTGCAATTGTATGGATGTGGAGATGATCCCTTTAATCCATGTTAATTGCAAAAATGAGCACTATTGGCTTGTGATGCTTTGAATGTTGAGATGATAAAGTAATAATACTAATCCCTGATTAATTATGAGCACTAAAGGCTCATTAAAATGATATCAAACATTCAAATGATACAAACATTAACCACTGGTATGGCTATAAGGCTTGTGATACTATGCATGTTGAGATGATCTAGTATTACTACTTATGCCTGATTAATTATGAGCACTAATGGAAGCTAATACTATCTAATGTTCAGATGTTATTAATATTGATCACTGCGCCAAAAGGCTTATAATGCATGTTGAGATGAAATACTATTTATATTTAATCACTGGTTAATTATGAGTACTAAAGGCCTGCGATGCTATGAATGTTGAATGCTTTTCCAAAGCCTGACCTTCAGCGTTACAAGATGACAAATCAATTCATGTAGGATGATGCTGATTGACAGCTAAAATGATATTGCCATGCCCCTGTGTTGCAAGCTCATCAACTTTAAATACATGGTCGCACACTAATATTATTAGTGGTAGCTTATGAAGGTTACTGTGTAATGTTTAGAGCCAGAAGGGGGTTAACTCTGTGTTAAGAGATAAACGTTACTGCTTTTCTGGTTCCAAACAGGTGAATTGTTTCTGGTCTTACATTTTTTTAACTAAAACTGTTAAATAATCATTTAAAGGAGCTGAGGAATTACAGTGCTTTTGTAAAAATATATATTTATAGCTCAGTTGTTAGCTCTTTTAAAATCAAAACTATAAAGATTGAATCCAGCATGTTAGAATTCTTAGATCTACTATTTTGAAAATCCTGGCACTCCTCATCCCTTGTAACATTTTAGTTTGTTTTGAGTACGGTATACCGTAAGACAACGGTATACCGTAATACAACAGTACAACTACTTGAATTACTGTTCAATATATTTACTCATCAGTATCCTTGTCATGCACATGAATACTTATTCCATGAAATAATGAGTTGAGTAATACCAGGATGTATCACATAAATTGTTAATTTCTGCCTGTACATTACAATATAGCACTTGGACAAAAAGACGATGGTATTCACTGAATAAAATCTTTAAATCAAACCAAATCAACAACTCACTCAATCTATTAATACTCACTAGGAAACATACAGCACTGCAGTGTGTAGCTTTCTATGTAAACTGATTTTTTTTTTCAAGGTAAAATTAAGTTTTTACCATTTTAATGTTAGCATAGCATAAAATAAATATATCTTTCAGTTTTGGGAAGAATGATTTAGCACTCATTAATCTGAAAACGTAGTAAACATGTGATAATAGAGTGAGAAGGAGATCTGCTACTCACAGCATGATAAGAGCATGGAAAGGGTGAAAGTAGGTCTACTCACAACAATTGTTATTTTAAAGGGCTCAATCAAACCTTATAGCTTCTATTGTTTCCCTTTTTATTGAAATGTTTCCAATGGGTAAAATAGGGCTAGTTTAAATAAAAACATGTAAATGCACATGTACATGTATACACTGCTTGCTAAGATAGATATGAAGATAGCATATTGTGTTAAGTACATGACACAATATCTACAAGGAATCAAGTACCATGTTTCAAAACGCAATGGAATTTGCATGTTATACTGTACCAAAATCTTTTTAAAAAAGCATAACAACACAGCCTAGATTAAATCAATTACACTGGAAGAATGCTTAATTGCACAGCTTCTTCAAGAAGCTGTGTATGCACTCAAACAATTCAAGTACAATTCATGACAGACACTATTCAAATATAACAGATGTGTTGTATTTCAATATTAATAATTACTGGTTGCATTTTCTATTTACATCTGCACATAAAATAGTACATATATTCGGCCTAAGACTCTTAAACAAATGAGTGTAAGGCTGAAACTCTTCTACTATAAACACATCAATTGATCAATGGCATTTGTACATTCAAAAACATCTGATTGAATACTAACAGAGTTGAAATATGATTAACATATTACACAGTAATCATAGATTTCAGTCCAACATTATCCTTGGCCACTCCCTGGTTTTCATCAGTAAAAAGTGAAATCTGGATTCTGGAGGAAGGTTCATAAATATTTCACGCAAGGAAAATATCTGTTTAACAACAAATTATGTCATCATCATCATCTTATCAATGAGAAAACTTTGTCTCTTTTTTTTTACATTCTAAAATTAATTTTCATGACAAGAAAGTCAATATATGCATTGTACTCACCACACAGCTTGCCTCGTAGATCCTTGTTAACTTGGGCCGGATAAATGGGCTGTTTTTTAAGAGAAAAATGAAAGTGGAACTGATTTATCATGGAAAACAAAAAACTAATATGATAAGTCAATATAAGGATTCTACTTTGGATGGGAGTATGATCAAATCAAAACGATATCAATGGCATGGAAATTGAACTCTGATTTAACTCTTTATCTGCTTCTGACTGCAGTTCACTTTTTGAATGTACCTAATACACACAAACATGTGAAACATACTCCCAAACAATGTTGCAACCTTGGATTTCAATGCATAGCAGACAAAGAGTTAAAGAGAAGGTTGAGTTCTGGGAAGAGTTGAAAAATAATTTGTGAGCGCCATCATTGTTATTATGCAAGTGTGGAAGAACATCAGATGAAATATGTTACCTGAAAAGCATGGCTCTTCAAATGCCTTCATACTCTAAATATGGCATGTAACATCGTAAAAATCGGGACAGATTTTTAGGCCACGTGTAAGTAGTCCCATATACATCTTTCTGTGTACAGTGCTTGTAACTTCACCAAGAATTGGCCAGATTTCTTATAATTTTGATGATTCCAGAACCCTGCAATACACACAAATACTTATATGCTAGATGATCAACCTTTTCTGGTCGATTCCAAACCGTTTCTCACAATGCAATCGCATGACCAGAACTCAACTTCATCTGTAAAAGGAAGATTCACCCTGATATCAAGAGAAGGGCAATGGGAGGGGACCTCTTAAGATGCATCACAGAATTGCCAATTTGTGTTTGATTGATTGCATCTCCCGAAAATTCATAATTTTCTTAATTTTATTCGGTTTTTGCTCAAACTTTCACTGACCTGTTTTTCTCACTTTGCTGCATCTATTATAACCAGCTTAATGTCAGGGTGGACTTCCCCTGTAACACTTACTTATTTACATTTAAAGCAAGTTTTTCATCAAAAACTGTTTGCTCTGAATCTCAATGACTGCATTGATGTCCAGTGAATTTTATCAAGGTTTCAAACACTTCATTAGTCTCCTATTTCCCCAAAGGAGCAACATATATATTTAAACATTGTATCAATAATTCGTCTTTTCTTGAATAGATCGATTTAGCAGTCCTCGTTATCCATGTTATACCAGGGAGGTGTTTTAGACAAACCCTGGTTATACACACCAATCATCATTATCATTATCATCATCACCATCTTCTTCATGGCCATCATCATCACCACTTTAGTCATCATCAACATCATCATCATCATCGTTATCACCAACATCATCATCATCACAATCATTACCACATCATCATCATCATCATCATCATCATCATCATCATCATCATTATCATCATCACCATCTTCTTCATGGCCATAATCATCATCACCACTTTAGTCATCAGCAACATCATCATCATCATCGTTATCACCAACATCATCATCATCACAATCATTACCACATCATCTTCTTCATGGCCATCATCATCATCATCATCACCACTGTCTTCATTATTACTTTCCATCATCATCATCATCATCATCATCATCATCATCATCATCGTCGTCATCCTCCTCCACCTCAATATCATCATCATCACTTTCTATCATTATCGTCAACATCTTTACAATCATCATCAACAGCACTATCATCATGATCATTACTGTCTATCATCATCATCCTCAACATCATCATCATCATCATCAACATCTTCATGCCCATTAGTACCATCTTTATCATCACAATCGTCATCTGAAGAAAAAAAAGTCTTGCCACTTTACCTTACAGTGTAAAGAACTACTAGTTATCATTTTGATAGTTTTAGTATTCTATGCGATTACTTGTCATATCTCAATATTAATGTTAAAATAATGGATTCCATGATACTATTATGATATGATAATGGTGATTGCGCTAATAAAATGCATTTAGAAGAACATATAAATTATTTAAAATATCTTTAAATCATTGTCCATTTTCATCTTGACCAGTATCATAAATATCAACATCAGTACCATCACTATAATCACCATCATCATCATCTCTATGATACTGCTGGTTCATGGGTCGGGATGGAAGATTCATTATACCGACATTAATTAATATATAATCATATCATCATCAGCATATTTTATGCACTCTCATAACAACCACATCAATTCATTCACCATCACTATTTATCACCACCATCCTCAGCATCACTAATTATCCCCATCATCCTCACCATGCATCACCACCACCACCGCGATCATCATCATAATCACTACCATCATCAACATCCAAATTATTTCACCTCCGTCACTATTTTCTCAGCAGCATATTGCACCATCTTCACCACTACTAGTGTGCCCCTGCACTGTGCCGCTACCCTTTTTCATTCTGCTCATGTGCACATACCGGTACCAAAGTCATTCAAGAATAAAAGAATATTGGGTACCAAAAGCTGAAATGAATGACGTACATTAAATAAGAAAATTTGGGTCACATAATAACTCACCTCGTCTGTCTCCACAGGAATATTTGAATAGGCAGTGGAATCTGCCTCGCAGAATCTTTGGGATCTTCCCCGGACTTCTTTCGTTTCACCATCTTTCCGATCTCAGAAAAAGAACAACAACTCGATAAATGACTATTCCAAGACTTTTGATTGTGCTGACATGGCCGTCAAATTTACTCGCTACCAGCAGTAAGGAATATCGTGATTTACTCGATGAAACATTATAAACCGGCAAAGAGACGAAGTCGGCTCCTCCACCGTGTTTAGCACAAATAGATCAATATTCCTCCCAGAGCTTTGGCGTGGAGATGGCCGTGGCTGCCCCTTTTAGAACCTGTTGTCCGCATCAAGTAGCGGTCCGAAACTCCAGCCGACTTCACGATAGATGCACTCCGCTGCTCCGGTGCACAATGCGGCAGAAAGTGAAAACATCACACAGGTCATCGCATCAGCTGATCGTGCGAGCACTGCGCATGCTCCGAACATGAAGATGTTTTGCTGAGGAAGGTCGATCTGTATGATTTGATGCAAAATTATTAAGAATCCATTAAATTCTTTATGTTTGTGTGTTAATTTGTTTAGTCATGTTATCTAAAACCTTTTCCCCATATATCAGTATAACAGTATCACTTAAAGTATTGTTTCTTATTATTTCTGATTTGTGTTTTTTTTTTTTTTATCTTTCATATCAAACCCCTACATAATTATCTAAATATCTAAATATCTGAATATCGTACACATGCCTTCCAATGTTTTTTTAAATATATTTTGTACTGAATGAATACAATTTAAAAAATGCTACAAAACAAAAAAATTATATATCTAAAAGATCATACTAGACGCCTGTTTTAAAACATGCAATCTCATTGAGAGTGTGAAATGATTGAAAAAGTTTTGTTAGATACTGCATGGCCGAGTAGGAATTTGAATTTCATTAGTGTTGAAAATATTAAAAAGCAGAGCAAAAAAGAATTCCAGGCTGGCCCTTACCTTACCTTACCAACATTTCTTCATTTATTAGCAAACTCGTTTTGTTCTGTTGTACTTTTTCTTCTCTCTCTCTCTCTCTCTCTCTCTCTTCTCCATCACCATTTCTCCTACATATAACTTTCTTCCTTCTCAACCTTTCTCTGTTGTTGTTTTGTTCTGTTTTGTAATTATTTCCCATGTGTAATTGCTTCTAGTCTGTTAAGGTAGTTTAGTTGTTAAGTATTTTTTCTTCAAAGAAATTAAAGTATTCAGGTATTATATTCTGTTTGGGGACCTTGCTCTAACAAGCCGAGCTTCTATAAGGTCTCCTCTTTCTTTCATGTATAGAACATGATCTTACATATAAGTAACTCTTTTATAGAATTTCTTTAGTTAATAACAAGAGTTGTATGTTGAACATTACTATTGCACTTCAAATTATGTTTGTTATATTGATAATCTGCTGTTCCAGTTACTCTATTTGAAATTCTATGTACACATTTTTGTGAAAGAAGAAATAAAATGAACTATGAACAGTTTGATAAAGTGAAAAAGAAAAGAAAAATATTCCATTATATTCTGAAACTAACATACCACCCTCCAAAGATCTTGTATTTTAATTATCACGAAAAGACAGAGATTTAACAAATTCACTGTATTGTCAAGTTAATATCGAACATAAAACGCCTCTCTTTTCCTGATACTCAGGAAGCATGATTAGGTCTGCCACAGGTTCGAAATCAGACAATTAATGTGTTATATAATGTGGTTTATTTGTGGTCGGGAAGTATAGGGAAAAGTACTTGTATTACAATCATATCGTAGAGGGGGCTATAGCTCTATGGGTTAAAGCCCAAGTCCACTCCAAAAATAACTTATTTTCAATAGAACCAGAAAAATCAGACAAACCAATCAAAAAAAGTTTGAGCCAAATCGGATGACTAATAAGAAAGTTATGAATTTTTAATGACATGAATTTTTTTTTAAATCACTACACAAATTGGCAACTCACTTATGAGTCTGTGACGTATGGTCCTCACTATCCACTAATTATTTTCTTTATATTGATAATATAAATTTCCTATTTTCACCCTAAGAATTTTATTTCTTCACACCAGCATCCAAGTTAGATTGTTAGTAATATGCTTTTGTGTGGATGCACAAATAAAAAGTAATTTTTGTCCAGTTAAATCATGAAAAATTGAATTTTGATAAACTATTTATATAAAATCAATAATTATGAAATACAATATTCGGAAAATAGTATCAATTCTTCAAAATTCATTTAAAAAATTGGGAAATGTCATGCACGCAATATGATACAAATCATATAACCTGGGCAAAGGCATGGGGAAATCAAGTTTTGGGGGATAAAAGGGGAAATTAATGAGATTAAACTATATAAAGCAATTGATAAGCTGTGAGGACATGACGTCACAAACTGATAACCATCTTCGCAGTTTGTGTCGTGAATCTCATTGTTCCATAGTTTTACATACTTTTTCAAAAATTCATAACTTTCTTATTAGTTATCCGATTTTGCTCAAACTTTTTTTGATAAGTTTGTCTGATTTTTCTGCTTTTATTGAAAGTAAGTTATTTTTGGAGTGGACTTGGGCTTTAACCCATAGAGCTATAGCCCCCTCTACGATATGATTGTAATACAAGTACTTTTCCCTATAAGATGTGTGTTGTGATTAAGAAAACGTTGGAAAACGCTGGTCTATTCCTATATGGTCTACATCCAGCCCTTCTATATACTATCCACATGGTCTAATAACCATTTTGTCTATTTATCGTATGGTCCAATAATCGACCATTTAGACTAATATTCATTTGGTCTAATCTCCAATTCGCCTACTACCCGATTCGTCTATTGTTCATTTAGTCTAATAGGCCAGTCATATGCCCATTTCGTCTTGCATCGATGATTATTATTAAAAATGATTGAGACCATATCACCTCAAGCTAAAAGGTCGGTGACTCACCGACTATTTTCGTTGACCAATTTTAGAGACTTATTATTGGTTTTTCCTTTGCCAGTGGCATTTCAATTTGAATGTATATGGCTATTCATTTGCACTTATAATTTGCTTGCAAAGTAGGATCAATCATTACTTCTACACGATAATTAAATGGAGCTTGCCTGAATTCTCTGTACATGTTTATATGTCTCTCTTTCCATTTCACATCTATATTTTCTCCATTGTTATGTCGGCTCTCTCTGTTTCTGTCTCTCTATATCTCACTATCTGTCTGTCTTCATCTGGCTTTCTTTCGTACCGTCCCTCTCTCTTTCTAACCCATTTTTCTCTCTCTCTCTCTCCGTGTCTCTGTATTTCACCCCCCCCCCCCCTCTCTCTCTCTATTCTAATGTCTCACTCTCTGCATTTTTCTCTCTCTCTCTCCCCCAGTCTGTCTCCATCTGGCTTTTCTCATACTGTCCTTCTCTCTTTCTAACCCCTTTCTCTCTCTCTCTGTCTACTTTTCTCTGTATTCTCATTCTCTCTCTCTCTCTCTCTCCCTCTACCTCTCTCTCCCCTTCCCTCTTTCACTGTCTCAATGTTTCCCTCTCTCATTCTCTCTCCATTTATATCTCTGCCTATGGCATGGCCCCTCAGTTGAATACATATTCTAGGGTATGCCCAATATAATATTTGGAAAGAGCGCTATACTTTAATAACTACAAAGTATTTTATTTTCTTGGCAAATGAGCATATATTTTATTTATAGGCATATTCTGGCATAGAAATAGAAATGTACAAGTTTATATTAACAAAATAATACATTAAATATACAATTGTCATTCCTGACCGGAATGTTAAATCATTTGATATTAACATCAACAAAAAAAATGGTATGCATACAGAAGCAACATAACAATAACAACAATGGAAATAAATAAATGATATGTTTTGACTAAACCTGAAGTGTATGATGGATATATACACCAAACTTGGTTTTCAACCTAATGTGCCGACATCCTTTGTATTTAACATCCTGTGATAATCATTCTAAATAAGTTTCAATTTTGTCATTATCGAGCTATGCACAAACAGTACTACTATTCCATGAACCATTATGCCTTAGCAGGGGTTGGTTGGCGGCCCAAATCCTTTGTCTCTACTAACCACTGTTCCCCGTTTGAGCCGCTGTCAGATTTAGGACCCTCACATCTCTTTTCATGTTATCCTTATGACAAGTTCTCAACCTTCCTCTTCCTCTGTTTTCTTCCAAATGCTGACGTCATAATGCCCCTTGATGGTTTTCCTTCATCAGCTCTCTCAAAGGATCCAAACCACCTCAGTCTCATCTCCCTCATCTTCTCCAGGATGTTAGCTACCTGCAGCCCTTTTCTTATTTTATCAGGTTTTATTTTCCTATCTCTTAATATTACCCCTAGTGTCCTTCGTAACATCCTCATTTCTATCAAGTAAAGCCTTTCAAAGAAATGTCTTCAAAAATATTCTCATATAGGCACATGCATAATCAGTCATAAAATAAGGTCGTCTAGCAGATTACAAAATGCATGATGTGCAGGTTCAGTGACTAACAGCACCATATTTTGCGCATGTAGCAAATAAATGATGAAAAAACCTCATTCAAAACATTATACATTAATTTTGATATACTATTTCAGCATTTGTAGAAAAGATTTATATGTACAATTAAAACTTAATGAGATTTTCAAAAAATGTTTAATTAACTTGTACATGATAAATAATAACAGTAATAACATATATATATATCTCTTATTTATTTAACCTGCACCAGCCCTTTGCTTGAATGATTTTTAACTGAATTTTCAACAGGCTCTGTTGTTTGGGACCAGTTACCTGGACGACGACCAAATTTGACATTATCACTTTGCCACTTCAGTACTTTATAGACTCTCATGTGGCTTGGACATAGATAGTTTATATTTATCAAGGATGTTCTCTCTACCAGTATCCATTTACTGTATCCAAGTCAAAACCGGAAAATTGTGTTAACATCCTGCTATAGGATGCTAATCCAAGTGCAGGGATTTGCAGCTTGTGTGTGTTGGAATAGTGATTGTACATGTATGTATATGGTTCAGAAACCTGGAATGTGAAGACAGTAGAAGAAGGTATTTTGAGGAGAATAGAAAGAGCAATGGTACAGAAGATGTGTCGATTGAAACTGTCAGATAGATAGGACACAAGTGAGCTCATGGAAAGGTTGGATATGGAAGAAGGTGTAGAGGGAGTGGTAAAGAGAGGTGGATTGAGATGGATGGTTCATGTGTTGAGAAAGGAAGATGGTGGATCACTGAAAATAACATGGGATCCGAAAGTGGATGGTATAAGAGGGATATGGTATGATAAAGAAAGAAAGCAGTAAGTTTGGTCTAAGTGGGGAGGATGCTCAAGACAAGAAGTGGATGGAGGGAGTGGCATCATGGTGCAAAAGTCAGTAACCCCTCTTATGAGGAAAAATGCTGACTTTAAAGGCACACTGTCCTACTTGTAGCTACTTGCTCCCTCTATATAGAAAACTTCCCAAATCGGTGCCTGTTGGTCCCCCATGATCCTCTTTTTCTTATGTTAAATGAGAGCTGAGTTAATGAGATAGCCACCTGTCACAGTGACCTCGATGGCTCGCTGTGTGGTCTAATCCCTTCTAGCTGCAGTAGTAACGCCTACCTTTAATAAATGATGATGATGATGGTGCACAATCCGGTGCTTATTCAATGGACCACAAAAACCTGTATGACTTTTTGTAAACACAGACCAATTTTTTTTTCTTTCTTTTTCTTAAAATTGGTCGAACATTTACAGCTTGTGATTCAGTGTAAATTCAGTCATATGACTATGATATGGATTTTTTTTCTCAATAAAAACCATTCAATCAAACATTAAATCAATCAATCAAAGAACACAAATAATTGGACTCCAAACATTACATAAGGGAGACATGAGTTGGTCTAGCGGTGCATTCTCTCTGGAATCTCTCTGTCTTATCCTACAAACTGAATCGAGACAGACCCTGGCTCGAAACTGAATCACATCTTTCAGTTGGTGACGTTTTAAAGGTCGGTCCCCGGCGTAAAAAATTACTGATTGGTACATGTCTGTAAAAGCTCAATTGCACAAACATAAACAGCCATTAGTTCTGAACACTGAGAAGCCTGAAAATGCCTGAAACAAAGAGGTGACGGGTTTGATCTCGAGCAAAATCCTGGAAACTGAAATCCTGATACTCTTTTTACCTAAAAAGGCCAATCAGGGACCAGTTTCACAAAGCCTTTTTTCAATGACAAATGACAAATATCAGCGACAAATCCGCTGATAACCAATCAGAACCAAGGATTTCAGTAGCTTATAACAAAACCTGTCATTTTTCACTGATGACAAGTTTTGTGAAACAGGGCCCTGGTCTCATCTGTCGAGATTGGCTAGTCTACGTCTCCTGAGCTCGTCAGCTGAAATGCCTGAAGAGTGCACCCCATTCTGGGGGTAGGGTTGAGGAGGGGCGCCCCCCTCTCTGGAAAGATCGGGATAGAGGTGTGGCGTGTTGTCGTTTCCGGAGTAGGACGGTGCCGAGGGCATTGGTCTGTCTCCCCGGGGACGATTGGAGCGACCAGAGTCTGGTTGACAGAGAGAGAGATAAAAGCAATCATTATTCCAAATAGCAATACTAAATGTAAGCTCTCATCCATTCTACAAGAAGCATAAAGCCAGCTATAATATAGAAACGTTTATACAGTTCATAGCGTCCCTATTACATTAATACACATATTTATCAGTAACGTATAAGACAAATAACCTTGGATTTTCCTAATTATAATATAAATAATACATACATTTATATATTACACATAACGGTACATGTTCATGTAAATACATAGATTTCAAGGAAATGGTCAGAGCACCTACAAACTACTACTATTCCATCATTATCAACAACATCATCAGCATCACCACCATCACCATTATGTAACACCTGTTTTTCCCACGCTATGGGGTTGGGCATTTCATTCTATTGATGGCCTTTCTCTAGTCAAAGCATTCCAGCTAGCAGTTTAACTCACCGTTATTCATACTCTGCCTCGTGGCAGCCCTTATCTGCTCCTCTTCGCTTAGACCACCGGTATAATCATCCGCTTGGTAATTAGGTAACGTGGGTGCTGATGTACTTGCACCCCCAGAGGTTGAACCCATGCCGGTGTTATGGGGGTAGTCAAAAGGGCGTGACCTGGATTGGGCTGTACCTGCCCCCGATCCTGTTGCATAGCCACGCCCTGCATAGGCTTGGTTTGTTCTTGGGGGTGGGGCACCTTCCCTGTAACCGGTAGTGTCTGCCCTAGGCTGGTACCGTGCTCCTTGGGCTGGGTTACCGGATAAGACTGCAATATTTTTATAAAACAAACAGGAGAAGATCATAATATCAAAACCTCACAACTTTCTTATCATTCATCAGAGTTTCCTCAAACTTACACTTATCTGCTTGTCTCATTTTTATGATTTCAATATTAAAGCCAACTTGCGAATGTGGAATTTCTCTTCAAACACTGGATCTATTTCTTCTGCAACCCTCTGTTGAAAAAGTGAAGAAGTGCTCCAACATATTTGCTCTGGTGACAACTGCCCCTGACTTTTTTTCAGCAAAGAAATGTGGTTAAAGTTGGTTCTGCGATTCGGTTTTAGATTAGATTTAGATTAGAATTAGGGTTAGTTAGAGTGTTTGGTCTAGGCTCAAGTTTAGAATCTGGTTGTGAGCGATATTGATTGCTGAGAAATCATTGCTGAAGCATGTGTTGTACAACGACTGAAGAAGCAGACTGTTTCATTTGTTCTTTTCACCAAGTCTCACCGGATGTGAACAGACTCCACAAGGCATTCATGAGAAGCTTGAGGAGGCCTTCAACATAAGCTTTACTGACCAGAGCATACAGCAAACTTACGCTGATCTGCTTCTCTCATTGTTATGCTTTCATTTTAAACCAACTGGCAAAAGCACAGTACGTCTTTTAACAAAGGAGCCAACAGACCACTTCAGAGGAAGCATTTGTACAACTGACCCCCAAGTATTTGAATATTTCTTAAATATGGAGAAGTCCCACTTTTTGCAGTTTAAAAAAAATCACTGCTAAAGCTAGGAGCTTCATGTAAACTATTTGTTTGCCCTCTTGAAAAGAATACTGCCACCTTTGTATCAAACAATGTACAATTGATATGAATATCTGAATAATGATTAGGGCCTACATAACTTTAGTGAACACATGTTCTGCATTCTTCTTGACGGGTTTTACAGTTTTGTACAAACGAGCTTGTCCTGCCCATGCCCCGATAGTATCTCCGAAGTGGCTTTTTATTATGTTAAAAAAAAAAAAGTTGCATTACCCTTTGCGACCAACCTTAGAATATTGAAATCTATGGTCGGCTTTTAAAAAGAGTTTTTTTTTTTTACGGTTTTTTTGAAAAAGAATGTTTAATGAATACAAAAATGTGTATTAGAGCATTAAAAACTAAGAAATATCAGCCCAAAGAGGGAGGGAGGAAAAAAAATTAAAAGATTTCTGACCAACCGACCGACCTAAAGGGCAATCCAACATATTTTGTTAGGCCTTAAACAGTGAAGATAACATTGTATTGCTTCTTGTTTACACCAAATCTCACCTGTTGTGAACAGATTCCACAGGGCATCCATGAGGAGCTTCAGGGGACCTTTCACATACGCCAGACCGACCAGAATACCCGCCAGATGACCGGTGAAGGAGGCCCTCGGAACAATGAGCTGGATTAAGACCAACTCTACCCAGCATGCCCAGCGAGACGGCACGCTGAACAATCCCATGATCCTTTGGTTCTGGACAGGAGTGTAGGTGGTTGTGAGGACTTTCAGAGCAAATAGCACCCCTGGAAATCAAAAGAAATTCAGATAATATTTTGATTTAAAGTTTCCAGTTTTATTCTACCCATAATATAAAATAACAGTGATAAAAACGTATGTAAATACTCATACACATGAATATACATGTACATGTATGCACTGATAAATTTACATAATTAAGGAATTACATGTAATTGAGGTAATATTTATATTTTAGGTTACCAGTTTTATTCCACTCATAACATATTAACAGTGATAAAAATACAAATACAAGTAACATAGGCACATGAATATGTGTACTAATACATTGACATAAATGAAAAGGAACTTGAGTTTAAGTGAAACAGCCAGCAAGAACCAAAGGCCAGTGAAAGACAAGCACCAAATTAATTAAATTATCAAGAAAACATCAATTGAAAGTATCATTTGCATGGCAGATTGATTTATCAAATGAACTAAGATTGTTGTAGTGGCTGATCATATCCAAGTAAACTTCTCATTAAAAAAAAAGGGTCATCTCAAAACATTTGACTGGAAATGCTTATATAATGTAAAGTAGAATTATCTTCATTGCAATATTACCCAACACTCTTGTGTCAGTTGTTTATGTGTATTAATAAGACAGTTATTGACACCTAGACCTCCCTTGTCTTTAAACTGGCAACTGTAGACAGGTGGCCACTGTAGACAGGTGGCCTTCCTAGACAGGTTCTACAATTCATATCTCTTCCTAGAGAGAGGCAATACAGGTGACCTTTATAGACAGGTGGTCTTTGTAAAGAGGTTTGATTGTACAGTTAAACCTGCTTCAGTGACCACCTGTCTACAAGGACCACATTTTTTGTTTCCCTTGAAAATGGTTTCTCACTGAAGCATGTACTAAAGAAACCTGTCTACAAAGACCACTTTTTGTGTTTCCCTTGGGCGGTTGCTGTAGACAGGTTTGACTGTGCTCGGTTATCTTACCCGAGAAGCCCGCAGCACAGGAGACGATGTGGGAGCTATCCTCCAGAAGTTCCGCCAACCCCACGTTGAGAGCCACCAGGAGACCGTTGGTCAGGAAACAGAATACAACGATGAGGTACGCAAAGTACGGAGAGCCGAACTTCCTCTCTAAGCTGATACCTAATAATAATGATAATAATAATCTGTTTAAAGTCCACTCCAAATTTTATTAAGTTAAACTGAAAATGGAACTTCTTTTTGCCCAATTGATCGTGAGATTGATTGATTAAAGTCCACTCCAAATTTTATTAAGTTAAACTGAAAATGGAAATTCTTTTTGCCCAATTGATGGTGAGCCCGACAGCCACTGAGCAGCGCCAGATCGATGTTGCTCTATATCCCTTATTGTTGAACGCCAAACAAGGTAGCAGTAACTCCCGTCTTTTAACGTCTTTTGGTACGACGCTGCCAGGGTTCGAACCCACGACCTCTCGGTTTTGAGGCGGACGCTCTACTGACTGAGCATCATACAAGGCAAATAGACAGTGGATGTTTACGTGTGCCCAAATTTTATACTGATTGTTATAAATATAAGTGTAGCCCAATTGTTTCTTCTATATTTGAATGGAATAAGCTAGAAAATTTGATGAGAACGGCTTCCTCTGTCAATTCATTTGAGAGATTGTTTAAACATAGTTGTAATTTGTGAATGG
Source organism: Strongylocentrotus droebachiensis (assembly GCA_035222895.1). NCBI lineage: Eukaryota > Metazoa > Echinodermata > Echinoidea > Camarodonta > Strongylocentrotidae > Strongylocentrotus > Strongylocentrotus droebachiensis. Next base: position 58,726 of record JAVYIG010000493.1, read on the forward strand.
CTCAGCCGAACATGCACTATGTGCATGTTCTGTAATATTAACATGATTTATTCACATGATTGCGACTTAATCAATATTTTCATATATACAGTTGAACTAGGTTAATGATATATGATTATTTTGCAAAAGATTATTCGTTAGTGCTACGTCTATTATTGCTGTGTTACATCTTTCCAAATGTACTATGGAATTTTATTTTAACTGTTCTGTATAAACGTTATGCTTTTTAATGTAAATATGTTCATGTTTATTCAGGGCTCCATGGAAGACCACTACTTATTGTTGAATGGGCTACCTTGACAAAAGATAACAAATAAATAAATAAATAAATACCCTTCCAGACAAACGACACCATGTTGAAGTAGAGATGGAAGTCGTCCAGGTGGAACCACGCCGCGAGAAAGAGGCGGGGCCAATCCCCCTTGTACCAGACGTGGGCAGAGCTGACGCAGATGTTCTGGATGGTCGGGGATCTGATGACTTTCTGGTCGGTTTGTGGAAAAAGATTGGGAACAATGTGATATTTAATACATGGGATACTAAAAATAAGTCATTCCCTATATTACTTTTATTATGGGTCATTCCATGGGGTTGGCGCCACTTTTTTTCTCCAGAAGTGAGAAACTACCGGTCTGTTTCCTATCAATGATATTAATGTGTTATTGAGTTGGGCATACAAAGTAAAGACGACTATGTATAGATGACTAGAAGTACTCAGTCTCAAGCTTAATGGTCAATCAATATCATAGATCCAAATGTATATGTGCTGACCATGTTATGCTGGTACCAAAATGTATATCAAGCAAAATTCTTGAAGAGAATTAACTGAAATAAAATCGATTATGGTAGGGCACTACTATATATATAATTAATGCATTACAATTTCCAAAAAATGATTTCATCTTCCATGTGTAGTAGAAGAACTGCAACTTTACATGGACATCTTATCCCTTAAATGATCTACTGGAAAAATACAGTCATTTCTGCAGCTAAGTTTCGAGGTCTAAAGAAATATCTTCTTCTTGTTGCTAATCTTCCTTTACATATCTAGCTCGCTGTTTTCCAAATCATGCAATGAGTGCTGTACATACCAAAGGGCTAGCAATCTATTCTCTTGGGAATAGACTTAGGAAGTATAAATAACACAGTCTGCGTAGTTTGGTCAAACAAATTGATCAACATCTATAGGAAAATTTTGCGACTTCAACTCATGCAGAATTATAACTGTATTGGAATGCATGATCTGCATCATACCTTGATGTATGGGTTGAGGACACGGAGATAAATGAGAACATTGGCAACAATTGTCGCCAGGGTTACGGGAGGAATTCTGTCAAACCCAACCCGATAAAGCTGATGGAGTAGTAGCAGGAGTCCTAGGCCTTGCTGCCGTTGCATTCCTCTTCTTCTTGGTCTAAACATCCTGGATTATAGAGCTTAATCTGGATATAAAAACATGAAAACAAATACGAAAGAGAAGATTACAAATACAACAAAAGTACAAAGTCCATAAATGATCACTTTCTAGATCTTCTATCACAAGAATATATGAAAAGGGAGGATTGCATTTATGGTATACAATAAAATTTAGATTTTATTTACCTGGATTCATGAAAAGTAGCACATTTATGACAGTCATGTTCTCATACTTTCTTGTCTTTGTTGATTGCAGATGAGAGATTCAAGTAACAATTCGTCCTTGTTTTCACGAAGTGACGGTAGTGAGAAAATTCGTAACGCAAAGTGAATGCAATTTTTTTTCACTACCGTCACTTCGTGAAAACAGCGACGAATTGATGCATGCAAATAAGTTCATTATCCGCAATCAAGATGAGGTATATATATGCATATATTATCATCTATAATCTATACAGGGAGCGCGGAGGTGAGACTTGCCTCTGGCATCGCCTCCCTGATCTAGAGTCTAGAGATCTAGACCTAGATCTAGATCTATATCACTTTATGAAATATGAATTGAATGTTTAAAATGATACCATTGCCATCCCTTGTCCATCGCAGAAGGAGAGGAGACATGATCGAAGTCTACAAGTATTTGCATGACTTATACAATGCTGGTGCAGAATTCCTACATCTTCACAGAGGAGAAAGAACAAGAGGTCATTCACTAAAGCTGGAAAAATCATTCACACGCCTGGATGTGAGAAAATTCTTCTTCTCTCACAGAGTGGTTGACTCGTGGAATGATCTACCAGAAGAGGTAGTTTCAGCTCCTTCAGTAAACTCCTTCAAAAACAGACTAGACAAACACTGGAAGAATCTACCTACCGTCTTTGACCCCGAAGGAGAGAGAAATTCAAATTGAGAACTGATTCTGCTCCATGCACACACATCACTATCCAGATTAAACATACATGTATGTATGAAAGACAAATGTTCACTTGATAAGACTTACGCCCGAAGAGAGATGGAAATGTTTTTAACCCAATGATCGATGAACAGGCATTGCCCTACTAGCATCGATGGATTAAAGTAAAGTAAGTAGATACCAGCATTTATCTGACTTGAGCTTGACAATTTTGAGCGAATAGGAATAGATACATCACTTAACAATAACATGCTTAAATTGTACAGAGCTTCTTTAAATTCTTCAGCCCTAGCTGGCTTGCATATTTTGTACATCCAACTTGATAACTTGATAAGAACCCACTTGTGACTTATAAATTTACGCGAGCGTATTGAATATTGGTTTAATAAATTAGACAACAATTTACGTACCAGCCGCGGCAGGAAGCAACAAACTTAATTTCAACTCGGCTCTGTGATTCGTTTTGCGATCTAGAGCTGTATGCGCAGTTTTCTCCTCGATTGCTACCTCCCAGAAGAACTTCTTCACTTGATTTCATGCACAAAGTACACGTCAGTCTAACTTCAAGTTCAAGTGGATCTAGATATTCGTGAAATCTGACCGAAGTATTGCAAAATGAGGTGGATCTCGATCGCGATCCGTCTGTACTGTGATCAACAACGGCATTGTTTATTTTCGTTATTACACGTGTACTTCCGGGTTATGCAATCCAGGGTACTCGATCGTACGTACATTTGTATGTTAGTCTATATAACCACACCCTGTTGAAGCTATTAATGACCTGTCAGTCTTTCCTTTGTCGGCGATGGCTACGATTTGGATTAATTCTGCATTGGCCTTCCATAACATACTAATACTGTAGAACAGAATAGGGTTTTAGGTCTCTCTTCTTCTTCTTCAATTTTCCAATAATGATCGGATTTTCAGAGGCATCTTGTTACCCCTAGCCTGCATACAAATTTGGCAGTGGCAGCATGCATACATGTATCTTCCCCTAAATATGGTTAAAAATCCAAACCTTGTGAATATTATCATATATTTTTCAAAATTATTTTCAGTTACCTATATAACCAGGCAAATTGCGAATCGGTGTTGGTGTTTTCTAAAGAAAAGTTAAAGCAAGTTAGATTCACTTAGTGCCTGGTAGCGCAGACTAAGGATATATTATTTTGCCCCTCCCCCAACAAATTTCATAGTGAAACAAGGAAATGCTTTTCACTCTCTCTCTCTCTCTTTCGCACCCTATTTCACCCTTTCTCATCCCCTCTCTCTCTCCCTCCCCCTTCTCTCGCTCTCTTACACTCTCTCCTCTCCTCTCCTCCTTTCTCTCCCTACTACCATACATTAAATCCTCAGAAAAAACAATTAGTTATCACTACAATCCTGAAGAAGAACAAAAATCATAAGGCGCAAGGCAAATTACTTAAATAAACTCACATATCCACAAATAAATATAATTTTCTTGAAATAAATTGGTCAGTGTTGTCTTTGACAATGAGATGTGGAATATATAAATTGTAATACATTGCTTCACACACTTACACACATGTCTCATCAAACCTTATGTACTTTATCAATTATATATTTATATTCTTGAACTGTCAATCTGGAACTTTACCCGAAACAAACAGTTGTATCATTGGCATAACCAGATGTTTTTGGTGGTGGTGCATGGTAGTGGGGGGAGAAGCGGGTTATAACAAAAAATGAACGTTAACAAAAAAATTCTCACATTACTAGACAGTTTATTACCGTTTGTATAGACAAACTCAAAAGATATCCAATATGTTCTCTGTATTTACATAATAAGCTTTAAAAAAAGGCCTTCATTTCATTGACTGCAAATACATAGTCACATTTAGAATTAACATATAACCGTTATCAAGTACTGATCTAGTGTACAGTTCAAACTCTGCCTCTATGTTTACAAATGAATTAACAATACTACCCTCTCTTACCTTACCAACATGATTGTTCCCTGTGTACCCACAAGTAATCTTTATTCCATATATGACACTTCTAGACTACTAATTCCTATATCAACTCGTTTGGGTCTTTTCGTTGCATTGGTGTATGCATTACATAAGGAATCATTTATATTTTGCAATAGCCACACGCTCTGGATGTTAAAAAAACGATACATATTAAAATATTGCACGAACAGGATTATTTATTTCTTACTTTTGCCAACTGAAAAAAATTGGTTAAAATACCTTTCATCTCTTGTCCAAAGAGTGTAAAATTATATGCAAACAATTACATAACAAAGCATTTGGTCATCTTGGCTAGGGTCCGAACATAAAAAGGAGTGAAAAAAAACTTAGGATATTCATGGAACAATTGCTCTTCATTCTCTGAAAAATGAAGTATACTTTGTTAAACTTTGGGCCAAATAGCGTATAAAAGTAATGACTGGCAAATTGTGCACTTTCATAATATAATTCATGACTGCTCCCCATTTTAATTGAAATATTGTTTGTTCATGAACTTATGAGCATGAAACAGTAAATAGATAATTATTTTTAAATTTGGGCATTCATTGAACAATTTTCATCGCATCTTCATTCTAAAATGTGCACAAAATATTGTCCACAAGTTTTCACAAGGGGCATTAAACAATCAATAATGTAAGAATTAGGCACATTCAAAAATTCATCATAATTTCAGACTGCTCCTCGCTTTAGTACAAATATGCATCTTTTTCAAGGTCTTTGGAGCATAAATATGAATGTATCAAAATTTGGGATGTATAGATATGATTCTAAACTGCACTTTTATAAGGCCATGGCCAGCCATCCGGCCATGAGAAGAAGTCCACCTATTGGCATGAGTTTCCCCAGGTGTGTTGCGTCACTGGTCATCGAGTAATAGTAGCCGGTCCCACAGAATCCTATAATACCTGCGGTCATCAAGCTTCCAGTCTAAAGAGAAGAGAGAAAAACATAATACTTTTACCATTTAACATACTGTTGCATTAATCATTTACAGCTATCAGGACCCATATTTGTAAAACCTTACCAAGCTACAAGTAATTGCCAACTAGGCCCTAGTAGCCAATCACAATTCCGTTTACCAACTATGAAGTATTAGTTTATCTTTCTTTGCATTTTTTATTTTTGTAATTGCCCCCAATTTTTCATCTTGTCCTTTTCATTTTTCTAAGTAGATCTGTCTTTCTTTTTTATATTTTTTTTATACTTTCCTTGCTCTTTAAAAAAAAAAATCTTTAGAAGAGCTCTAGTATTGTTTGGGTATTGTTCCAAAAGTGTTACACTATAACACTACCAGAGCTCTTGTTGTGAAAGTCCCTGGCAAATGTGCAGGCACATAATATGGTTTAATACATACACGTAATCTCTACTATTGTTTACAAGTTGTGTATTTGAGGATACCATGATCTTACCAAGAGTGGTTTCCTGGTGAGCGGTACAGCCAGCAACGCCAAGGAATGGATCAGATGATATTTGTTGGCTGAATCAAATGTCTGAAGTGACGTCAGAGAGCAAAAGAGAAAAGAAATTCATGAAAGAAAATAATCTCATTGAACTCTTGTTTAATATAAAACTGAACCTGATACAGCTCAGAAAACAGTTACGGTAATCCATTGACTACTGAACTCTCTTATTTCTATATTCTTTTAATTGAATTGAATTTATTTATTCACATCAGTATGTAACAAATATAAAACAGATCATAAATACATACATTAATAAATACATAGGAAAAACTCTGATTATGAACAGCGGACCCTACTTTAGTGTATGGTCCAAACTTTTCCAGCTATTTTATGTTGTCATATCGAATATGCAGGCATTTGAAGAGCAATCACTTTCTGGGAACTTTCATATTCCTTCATATTCTTCCAGACACACATACTGAGAATACTTTTCCATTTTGAGTCTTTACTAAGGTTGTGCACAACAGTGTAATGAGGTACCCGAGTACACTCCCAGGCTTACAAGCGAATACTCGAATATTCGGACGCCATGTTTTTTTATAATTTTTTTGAATTTTTTTTGATTTTTTTTGTTGTTGCCACCACCATACCTTTGGAGCAGTATCCCAGTTCTGTCGCCTAAAACGCATGCAATTTTACTTCGAGTTGTAGTTGAAGGCGCCGATTTGATAATAATAATAACAGTAAACAATGCTGTTTTAAAAACCAAAGATGGCAGAATAATCCATTTTCCTACAAGTCCAAACAGAAATCCAGACATTTGGTCCCAGTTTCTGAGTGGTGAGTTTGACAGTGCTTGAGTTGGGAAACATTTTTACTCACGGCACCATGCCAGCGGCCGGCGCTCACCCAGGCACGGCTAAGCGCCGGCCTGGACAGATTTTTTTTTTTTTTTTTTTTTTTTTTTGCGGTCGAGTATTCGGGTACGAGAAATCGTACCCGAGTAGTTGTCAACTGTGCGGGTACTCAAGCATTCGACTACACGTCGCAGCCCTAGTCTTTACCAGAACTAAACATCTTAAAAGGGAAATCCAACCCTTATAATAACTTCATCGGTATGGAAGAAGACAAACAGAAGAAACAGAATGGCGAAATTTTGAAATAAATCAGGCCAATAATAACAGAGTTATAAATGTTTGAAATATGAGATCACTACATCCATGCGAATCTCAAAGTGGCAATTTGGTCAGTGGATTGTGACATACTCATGTGACACCAGTCCTCTCCTGTTTGTTGTGTACAAAAATATCATTAATTTATCTTGTTCTCCTAAGTGCCTTCTCCATTTGGGCACTACTCAAAATTTAATGTAGATAGCATATTGTTATACCGTAGGTCCTTCTAGACAGAAAAGACCCTTCCAAATCGTATTTTTGAAAATTAAAATTTGAAATCATTTTTTTTGTCTGATTTAATCCAAACTTTCACCATTCTGCTTTCTTGTACTAGTTGCAGAGTAGTTGTCAGTTACGGTAGGATTTCCCTTTTAAGTGGAAGATGTGTGACTTACAGTTATCTCATGTTCAACCCCTGTCCTTGTCTTCAGAACTGTGATCAAGAAAAGAATATTCAAAGAATGAATTTAATACAGATGTATCATGACCTATATACAAAGTTTTATTTTTGCACGGCACATTAGAAGTGAATTTATGCTCTCTCAATCTAATAAAAATAACAAACACAACAACAACAATACTAATAACAATAATAATGATAATGTTAATATTAATAATAGTAACAATAATAATAATAATAATAATAATAATAATGATAATAATAACATGATTAGTAAAATGCAAGTTTAATGATAATATCACTGCTTATTAACTATGGACTGATATTGATTTGAAATTGAATTCAACCACAGTAGGAAAACTAGTAGTTTCATTCATCCAACGCACAATTTTATCAATAAATGGTGAAAAATTTGCTGTCCTAGTCCTCCAACTCCAACTTCCAAGCTCTACTCCACTACCATATATATGATAAGATCCACAAACCCAAATAACATTGTCAGCATGAGAGCTCACAATGCTCGAGCGCAGGGTGGCATATGTTTGTCACGATAGATCGTCAGCTAATCTTAATTAATCCCACATCCTGGCGTTCATCATAATACAGTGCATCCCAGAAAAAACAAAACCGAGAACGATCAATGTTTAATCATAACTTAATCACAATTTATGAATTATAATTGATAAATGACACATATTTGGAAAGCTTAGATCCTCCTCTTTCATTTGATGCAACTCATACATGTATAGTGCATATTTCACGCATGAGTGATTAAAATAAATTTGAAGAGAGGAAACCAAAACGTCATTTGGCGGGCGGTATCTGAATTTTAAAGAGAAAATCACATTTCTAGAAAGTCGAGTTTCTGCTCTTTCAATTGACACCTCAATCATGAAAAATGAGCAAGAAATGAACATGTTATTTATTTCCATAATTTTATCAAACAAATTCGTTTTCACTGGCTGCCTGCCGTAGCAACTAGCAGAATTGACAACAGACTTAACTCTGTTTCGTTGACAATCAGCCATGCATGAAGTCTTTCATTTCATCTACAACTACGGCTGATTGTCAATGAAACAGAGTTAAGTGTATATACAGGGAGGAATAGCTGAAAAAACTTTTTTACATGCCTCAAATGCCACCTTTTCTTTAATTAATTGATCTCAAAAGGAGAGAAGATTTCCACCTGGCCCCATGCACATTCCCAACTAAAAAGTACAGGGCCTACCGATCGCCCGGCTTCGATCGGCGCGACCGCGCCTGGCCTGGCCGTGGTTGGAATTGTAGTCTATACAGGACAGCTACGCGACTATCATCAATCTACCGAGCTCGGCCGAGTACTGGGCTTCATGCATGGTAACTGCACGGGTGCACGGCGGCCAAGCTCCAGTCTCAGGCTCGACTCTGACTCGACTCTGCATTGCATCTAATAATATGTCTAGACCTAGATCTAGATCTATATCTACACTTAATGAAACAATAGATTTGACCACAAATCAAAGAAAACTCACCATGAGCACCGTATCCTCCTAATACCACTGCTGCAAATCCAGAAACTGCGCCAATCCGGAGAAACATCCGTCCATGTCGGGCGAGTTTGGCTTGCCTGCTTTCTGCCATGATTGCCTCTTTTATCCAGCTGATTCTTGGATCACGTGACTTTAAAAGATCACGTGATAGGTATGGGAATTCCCCTCCAACTCCCAAGGCTGGCGGTATTATCAGATCCGCTCATTACAGGGGAAATTTATCACGCATAACAATACAGAAAATAACTGCTAACAAATTACTGACATTGTTAATTTCATAAACACAAAGCTACTAGGCTATCGTCGATCCTACAGAGCAAAACAAACCCCAAAAGGACCAGTTACTACGCTCTCTCACATTGCCTGGCGAAAAATCATCCAACAACAACGATTTTCAGGCCCCGGTCAACATTGCGATTTAAAATTTGGAATACAAGTCGGTGATGGCAGCAGAATCTATGTGCTATTAAGAAGAGAGAGAATGTTAGCATTTTCATTTTATTTACCTTCAGACAGGGACTGGTACTGTTGTTATTGTTTTGACCGTTTCTGAGGCCGGTTTTTGTTTATATCATGTTTTCTATTAAGAAACTTTGATATTAATAGATGGTAGGATGACGATTGTTTTCCCTGAGTGCTAATAAAGCATTTATATGCTTGTAAGCAGAGGCGGCCGCCCCCAAACTTGTTCAAGTAGGCCTACCTCAAAAGTGCCCCTTGCGCTCCTAATAAGTGCTCTTTTCACCTCTGATGAGTGAGTATCCCCTTTCACCTCTAATAACTGCCCCTTTTATTTTGATACATGCCCCTTTTCCTGTTTAATAAATGATCTTTTTCCTTCTTATAAGAGCCCCTTCCCACTTTTCACAAAGGCCCCCTTTCACCTCCGTTAAATGCCGATAAGTGTCCCCTTTTCTTCTCATCATTAAACGCGCCCCTAATTTCAAGGGACTAAGAGCAATTTCCCTCAAAGCTCATTCGCTCGCATTTATAAATGATATGATTACCGGTATGTTACTTATCAAAGGTCTTTTCAGTCTTCCGTAATGAGAATGTGCTTATAACCCTACATTATTGGTTTTTTTTCCTCTCTATAAGATGTCACTTTTCGCACTGCGACCTCACAAAACTAAAAAAAATCCTCGCTCGCCCCGCTCGCTCACAAATGAATTTTCAGACCACCACACACAACTGCAAAGTATGATGCTTATATCTTGTATGATGTTTAAAAGAAACAAATATTGAAATCATCCCTGATAATGTAATCACAATGTAGGGTATATAAGTACTGATGTCTACAAAAGTGTATATTTTCGCTTTGAGATTTCCTTTGTAGGTGCTTTTTTTTCTTCCAGAAAAGTGCCTTTTTGTTGGTCTCCCCCCCCCCCCCCCTCCCCACACACACGATTTGGAAGTCGCTCCGCCGCCCCTGTTAAAATTTATTTATTTGGTGTTTCAGGATTTGCGCCAAAAGAGAGAGCAGGAGCGTCTGGAGGCAGAGCAACAAAATACAGCAAGAATCCACCAAGACAACTGTATATTTGAATCCAGAGCGCAAGGTTTGTACTTGAAACTATATTCACACAGGAAATGATGATATACTTTTATACTGCAGGTATTTAATTGAGATAGATTTAATTGAGTAACACAAATTATGATATTGCAATCTTTATAAGACGGGCCCGGTTTCATAAACTGTCAACAAATGATAAATATCTATGACACACTTGCTCTCAGCCAATCAGATGTCACGATCTTAGTAGCTTTTAACAGTTACTGTAACTTGTTATTGATAACAAGTTTCATGAAACAGGGCCCAAGTGTACGTTTATAGGAATTCACTTTCAAATTCATGAGTTTTTACCTTTTTTAATTTTTTTTTTACTACATCTACAATTCTACATGCGCATATATAAAACATTTCAATCCTCACATTATTTTGATTTTTAACAGTGTCTTGTTATAACTAAAAAAAATGGGAGATATTGCAAAAATTGTGATGGTGCCTTTTCGCCATTGTACGTTTGTGTGCTCATTATTTTGGAAATATGCATATATATTTGTTTGCAATTACGTTTTCAAAATATCATCTTATTAATCTATTATCATATTTTCCTTGACAACTAGATTGTTAGCATTTACAGATTATAACATACGTACATGAATTTACAATATTCTTTCACTACATAACTCTTATATTTTACAAATATGTTTGAAACAGTCTGCCAGCCAAGCATACGAGTAATACATTCAACAAGATTTTCATGATAAAAAATATTGTATAAATATTTCATATATAATATATCAATCTTATGGTATAAAAATACAAAAATATATAGATCTACTACAATAAAGTCATACACAGAAATATTGATAAAAGAAATATTGAGGGGTAAATGTCTTCTGCAATACTTTATGGTTTGCTAGGCACAAACCCTTGGTCTAGAATGATTTAATATGGCCTTGCAACATACAAGGAAGTGATTTGGGAGGAACACAGTATTGGAAAGTATGGACTTTCACTGCCCTACTGTATAACCTTTGTTAGTCCCCGAAAATTCAATTTAATTCAAGACTTTTTTCCAGACTCAGCTGCAAGAGCAGAGGTCCATATAACATATTTACATGTAGATATAAACAATGAACAAGAATAAAAGGTGAACATGTATTAAAAACTTACATATATACATGTATATATTCAAAATGAACAAAAATAAGAGGGGATCACATATATAAGAGAAGCATCACTATGGGCTACCGTGAGTTACTTTTTACTGCTATTTTTATATTTACTCCCAATATGTGCAGTATATAACGTTGTACAATAAGCTCGAAATAATTCAATACGAAACTTTCTGCACGATGTGTTACCCTGTACATAAAATTTACGATACTGTCTATAAATCTCTATCGTCACACAGGTCCTCAGAAAAATAATGACCTAGGTACTTAGCCTCTTTAAAAACATCAAGTTTAGCACCACACAAATCAAAATCTGGAAATACCCACTTACAATGTCCTTTACAATTCACAATCATAACGTGAGTCTCTTTCAAATTATATTTAACGGCATTGTCTATACCAAACTGAGAACAAACATTGAGAAAGCTCTGTGAACCTGCAATTGATGGACTAAAAAAAAATAACAAAAGTAATTTGCCCTCATACTTGCTTTCTTCCGGAGGTTATCTCACTTGTTAAAATATTAGAACAACGGGTTTTTTTTACTCATCAGAGCGTTGTGTTCGTATCTTTTTCATCAGTTGGTATTTTCAGTACAACATTCTCATTTTAAATTTTAAGCAGATTTTTTCCTTAACCTTAATGAAGTACAGTACTACAAGAATAACAATTATTAAACTCATGAAGCCAATAACAATGTACAGGGGTGTCTTGGAAGTTACATTTATGTTGGTAGCCATGACTGTTATCATTTGTGGACGGGAAGCCTCCAGTGTGGATTTTTTTGACGATTTTGAGTGTTGTGTAGGTGAGACTGTAGTGCTCAGGTCTGTAATGTCTGTTAATGCTATGTTCTGTATGGGATCCCATCCACAATCCCTGCATTGCTGCATGGTTTTTGATTGGTCAAAGGTGGATGAACAACAGCGTACAAAATGATTCGCTATTCTCACCAGTATTGCCTGACTTAGTCGTCCACCATTTTCGACAGGTGTTCCTAAAGGGGGTAGCCTCACGCCATTCTGGTAACATACAATTTGGCCTGGAAGATTCCCTAAAGGAGCATTGCATTGTAGCTTGATCCATGTCCCATCTAGATGGCTGCTACTCGATTCACAAGAAGCGTTACCAGGAGGGTAGGCAACACGTAGCCCAACTCTTGGGTACTCTGGTAGCAGTTGGCTATGGTTATATACGGAGAGAATAAAGGTACCCACGTCATTTCTTGACACAGGGTCAATGATTAAAAGGATAAAGCAAAATTGGCCAGTGTCATTTTTCTCATGATTGTCAAGTCCATAACGTGGAGGTAATTGGTTTAATTTTGCTGAGCTGTAAAATGGAGCGTTGTAGCTATGTTGCAATGTGGTCTTTGTGATATCACAGGGGTATGAAAAGTTCAGTTTTGCTTCTTCCCCTTCTCTGGCATTCAGTATTGTACAGGCACTTGGTCTGTTGAATGTGGGAAAACTAAGGACAAATATGTAAAGGCTCAGTTTAACTCTGATTTTATGGAAAATGTCCATGGTTTATGGTAATATGGATTACAAGACTTGGGAAAGAATGACTAGAAAAACTATTTAAATAACATGGAAACAACAAGTATAAATGATACAATAAATGTTTGTTTGGAAAGCTCTACAAAGAACTTTAAAATTGCCGAGAGCTTTACACACACACACCTAGACACAATGTAAAAGAAAACAAAAAGAAACCCCACCAAAGAGCTCTAAACAAGCATGAAAAAGAAGAAAATATGAAAATTACGAAAGAGATGCATGTACTTTCAATTATTTACGTCCACATATACATGTACAATATGAAGTTTCATATAAATAAAGATTAAAGTTACTTTGTGAAGGCCTTTTAAATTCAGTGTTGATTACAGAGTAGTTTGGCAGGCATCCAATGCTTAGCGTCTTTCTTTAATTCTTCAGGACGCACATGTATCTCGTGATCCTCTGTAAGATATTGCAAATATTAACCCGTTGAATTCTGAATTCTCTCACTTTCATAGACTTAACACAGGGACCACCTGGTTCCCGAAGGCGATGGGTTAAAGAAGATTTGCATTCCTCTGTGATTGAAGAAGCTTGGCTCTTGGACCCTCGTTGATGATGACAAGAAATATCCAATCACGGAACACGAATTGCAATTGATTTGAGTACAGCATATAAGTTGAGATCGTGAGTAAAATTAATGCTCTTCACTCATCACAGATTAGCACATGGCCTGTATCAGATATTACAATCATATATATATAGTACTTGAATCCAGCCTAGAAATGAACTCGAATTCTGCTTGGACTTTAGGAGTTGACATTATCATGTTTGCTTCTGTAGGCTTTCTGTATATGAGGTTAGTGGCTTATCGTTCTGTCATCTAGGCTGAATTTTGGATTCCATCTGCTGTGGTTATCCATTGCTATTCATCATTGATGAAGGAGAAAGTTAAAGAATCTTGCATTTTCCAACACTTCGTCAGTCTCTGAACACGGGTTTGAAAGAGTCGATCAGTTTGCATTTCCCTGGCAAAAGGGAAAATCATTATATGCAACAGTTGATTAATTAGGTTAGAGGCAGAATCTATATATTTACTTTTTGTTTTCTTATTCAAATTTCATAAACAGAAGATTGCCTGATAATTAACTTTTCTTCAGCATCGGATAGGGGATGAAGAATATTAGCGAATTGTATCACCTTTAAAAGTAAAAGCCTGTAAAGACCAACTTCTAATGAAATATACAATTAATTTTCATAACTGTAATGAATATAACATTATACTTAAACTTACCGATGTAGATTTTTCTAATATTTGGCTGTGGTAGAGTGGCAAATCCGATATTATATGGATAGTAAACCAAACTGAATGTTATGGGTTTTTTTAGATGAGGAAGTGACTTGCATGTATGATCTGTTATTTTGACCATGTGACCAGAAATTGGCGGCAGTATTAAACACCGAAACCTTTTTTGTTTCATTTTTGTTTGATTCATCATTCATGTCTCCTCTTACGATTATATTAATTAAGGATGTTTGAAGAAGAAACAATTTATAGCTGCCTTGTAATAATAGTTTCAGAGGCAGCCCTCTGAGTGGCAAGGTGACAGGGGGCACAGCCCCCTCTTTTTCAGGTACCCTCAAAGTGCCCCTTTTTACATAGGACAAGTGCCCTTTTTCCTTTGTAAGAACTGCCCCTTCCCCTTCAAATAAATGCCCCCTTTTTGTTGGTGCCCCCCTCCCACTTTGGAAGACGCTCCACCGCCCCTGCTTGTAAGTAAGCAAACATCGATGGCTTAATATCAAGTATGATTAAGTTTTCTCAAGGGATTTAGTAATTAGGATTAATGCCTTACCGAAAGGCACGTCCGCATTGACGTGGTTTCGAAACCCGGATAGATTGATTTATTTTTATTCGCCAAGTTTCCAACATACTACAATATACAAGAATAACAGATCAAAATCAGGTCAGCTTGAACAGAATAGCCCACGAAAGCTCGAGAGCTTATTTCCAGTAGGGTCCCCGACATACATGTACAAAATTAATAAGTTAAAATAGTAATAATTACAGACAGATAAGAAAAAAAACTTTATCAAAGATAGTAATAATAATAACAACATTTACATGTAACTGGTGATAGAAATGATAATAAGTACAAGAAGAATGAGAAGAAGAAGAAAAAGAGGAGGAGGAGGAAGAAGAGGAAAATAATGATGAATATGTTGAATTTCTATAACGTACAAAAACATAAGTTTATACAAAATTAAAAAGTATGAACAAGCAGAAGAAAAAAAAATCTGTATTCAGGCTAATTCAATCATATAACATGTCATTTTCTCCTCACCTCTGACTCTCAAGTGTTCGGTATTCCTTTAATTTCCTCTTAAAGGTAATACAAAGTTTTGGGAAATTTTGAAAGTTGGGTGGATAGTGATTCTTTACAATTTTGATATATTTTGATGCCCCTGTGGATGTATTATAAGCACTAGAAATTTTAGCCCCTAAAACACTTCTGCTTTCGAGAAAAATTGAATATAAAAATCTCCCGGAAATTTTGATAAATTTCAAATAGCGCCTAGGGCCGTACAATGGTAGCTGCGACCATGAAAATCTCAGAATATGTAGTTGTGATATATAATTTCCAAACGGAAATAGCTGATCGGTCGATTTTAGTCAAGAAACATTGTTTGATATGTGTGTGTGTGTGTGTATTGGGTTTTTACAGACGTGTATCAATCAGATATGATTATTTACGTCTGGGGACCGACCTTTAAACGTCACCATCCGAAAGACGTGACTCAGTTTCGAACCTGCGTCCTCGGCTGAATCAGTTTGTAACTTCCTTTTAGCTGGATTACAGGCGCACGCCACAACGCCTAGTTATGGTTGAATTAATATCTTGTCCTTGAGAGGGAGCTATACAACATAAAGAGTGTATTATTTATAATTTCAATTTCATAACTTTAGACTCGATTTCAACCGCGACAACGATCACTGAATATTGTAGAATCGAATATGCTTCCAATATGTTCATTTGAACCAAAGTCATGACCCCCACACCCAAACTTTGTACTACCTTTTAAATGAGCAAAGTTTTTTTATTTTCTTTATATCATTAGGAAGGGAATTCCAATGTTTTATAGCAATGTAATAAAACAAATTTCCAATACTACCTTCTCTTTCTGGTAAGCTAAAGTTGTATCAGCTATTTATTGTATTATAATCATGTAAGTCAGTAACAAGATCGAAGTTGGATCGAATATATTGAAAGCACGCGATGCAATACGATTTGTTTTGATCTTTGGTTGACTTCAAGAAAACCAGCTTCGAATCCTCCATAAATTGCGGAGATGATAAGTACAATTACGGACTACGTGGTTTACATGATAGGACAATGCGAAAATGGTATCAAAGCATACACCTAGATCTGCAAGGGGAGAGGGGAATGAATTGACTATTTACATTGAGTCGTACATCTATTGCAGATGGCGAGCAGAAGAACAAAAGGCCATGAATTCAGTTTTAGTATTATCCAATTATAGATAGTTAGACGACATCCAAGTATACAACAGATATCATCAGCATATATGTAGCAAATATGCTGTAAACATTGTTTATCAATAATGTCAGACAATTCTCAGGGGCTGCAGCCCCCTTTGTTGCCCCCCCCCCCTCCATCCCGTTTAAAATTCGATGAAAGGTACTTTGTTTGCGTCAAGATGGTGCAAGAAAAACAATATTAGGACAAAAATAATGGGGGATTTAGGGGGAATCTGGTGCCTTACCCCCTCCTCCCCCTCCCCAAATATTTGAGTAACTGATTTATATACCATCTTCCTGTCGCATTTGTTTTCCTTTAATACATTTACATTTCATACTTTTTTCCAAAAGAGTACATGCTATTATATATGAAATGTATAATTTAGAAGAAAAAAACTTTCACCAATTTAAGACCCAAATGCACTTTAAAATGCCTGTTCAGTTATGCAGCTCAATTTCACAAAATTCAGTATGGAGCCGCCCCTGTTTCTCAATTCAATGCATAGATTACATTTTTCATTCAATTTCATTTCCATTCGATTGTTTGTATGGATTTAATAAATTACTTAATATAATTATGTTCTGTCCCTGGATTCATTCGGTCTGTGGAATATCAAAACTAGTTTTTCCCCCGTGCAAAAATAAATGTGATAGCGCCATCTTCAGCTTAAAGTGAGCGAATTTTGCAGTTAGCCACTTCGGAGATAGTCCAGAATATGCACGGTCCTTTATAATTTCCCTACACTTGATTCAAGCCGTCGAAGATGGCGTTATTAACAAACTCATAATTATGCTCACCAGCCCAGCCTGAGGATTTTTTTCGCCGGGCGGCGCATATTTTTTTTACACAACTGTTTAGCCATTTTCGCGTAAAAATTCCAAGAAGTGCTCTGGTGAAAGAGTCTAAGTCGTCAGCGCATTATGTGCAAGCACGTACACACAGGGAAGGGAAGATGATAGAAAGGGGGACAAGGATAGTGGAGAGGATATGGTGAAGGAAACACAAGGAAATAAATAAGGAAAGAGAAGAGGATAAGTCAAAGGAAGAACAGAGAAATACATAATTGAAGAGCTAAGAGGATCATAGATTTAGACTAAGGAAAAACAGGGAAATACATACAGAAGGAGAAAGGGGATCTATATCAGATTAAAACAAAGAAACAGATCGTCCTTGTTTTCACGAAGTGACGGTAGTGAGGAAAATCGTAACGCAAAGTGAATGCAATTTTTTTTCACTACCGTCACTTCGTGAAAACAGCGACGAGATGACGAAGGAGAAAATGATAGATTGAAAGAGAAACAAAGAAATACATTAAAAAAAAGAAGAGGTTAGAATAAAGGAGAACAAATACATAACGAAGGAGAATTGGGGGGGGGTAGATTGAAGGACTGAAACAAAGAAATATATAACGAAGGAGAACAAGGATAGCTTGAAGGAAAAAAAGAAATACATGACTAAAGAGAAGAGGATAGATTGAAGGAGAACACAGAAATACATAATGAAAGAGAAGAGAGGACAGATTTAACCCGAAACAAATAACGAGTATGTACATGTACAGCTCCAGCAATCCAACACTGCTTAGGGTAATGCTAGACTGTCTCTAGTCGTTTGCACAGTATATTTGACTGAAGTGGCTAAACAGTTGTGTAAAAAAAATATGCGCCGCCGGGCGTCTTAATTTAATGATCACGCCATCATCGGCTGGTAGCAAGTAAGTAGGGAGAGGTAGCGTTGGTGTGGTGGACATCAAAATCAAATAGGCCAGATTCTGGACTACTTCGGAGACAGCACTTGTTAAAATGACCCCCAAATATCCATAGATCTTTTACACATAGAGACGTCCCACTTTGTGCATTAAAGATTAATCAATGCCAAAATGAAGGAGGCTTCATGAAAACATTTCATTTGCCCTGCGAAAAATAATTCCACCTGTATCACTCAGTGTGTACCACCGGTACATATATTAATATTGATTACATAACTTTCATGAACCCGTATCTAGAAGTTGTCTCGATGGGTTTACAGTTTTGTACGAAATACCTCTATCTGCCCATGCGCACAAAGAACATGTATCTCCGAAAAGGCTTCTTGCCATGGCCCGTGGTTGCAGGTTCTCGAGTGGATTTGTTGCGGCTCGCCTAAAACATAAAGTTAACGACAACTCAGAGTTCAGTACCAACAACAGCAAAAGCAGCAGCAACAAGTGACAACAACAATAACAACAGTTGGTAATTGATTCATTTTCTTCTTAATAAATCGTCACTGCCTAGTGGTATAAGTAAACGTATGAAAATTATCACCGCTCTCTTCGCTCTCTCACAAAGACAACATCATAATGAGGCGTCATTTGAGTCTAATGTAGGACTGCGTCAGTGACTGGCGCAGCCTTTGACGCATGCCTTGTGAGAGTGTTAGCGTACAAGAAGTGAATGAAGAATGAAAAGTGCTTACATGCATTGATTGCTCATCCGCTAATTGCCACTCACAGGCTTGATCAGCGCAAGTAGGTAATAGTCGAAATATCACCTTGTGTGCAAAGGGTTTTACAGAATGGAACAGTCTGGCGGATCCAGTAAAACGAAATTATAGGCTTCATGGGACACATTTCAGAAAAATAAGAATACGATGTGAAAAGGGGGTACAATGCGACAATCATTGGGAGTGACACATTCGACTGAAGATAGTCATATAAACTTTTGAAGGGTGCATAGGCCGGGTCCCCTCCCTGAATCCATTCAACTCCCAGTATACACGTACAGGGCTTTTGCGAAGACCGGTCGAGGAAAGACCGAAACGGCTGCAGGGCCAAACTTATTGCGATTTTAATGGATAAGGCAAGAAGCGACCCTCTTTTAGGCGAGGGGGTTAATGACGGGAGGGGGGGGGGGGAAATTTGACGCCCCGCCTTTGGCCTATAACACATTTATAGTCTTGATTCCAAAATTCTTCGGTATGTAGTGCCCATGAAAGAAAATAGTTTTCTAAATTTACAGTTCAGATTCTACGATGCGCATAATGGCTGTCTTGCAAGATAAAATAATGTTCACGCAAAATACACAAAAGGTAAGATATTCATCACCACCGTACAATCAAGGAGGACAGGATTTGGATCCTTGGTACAATTCAGACCTTGTGTTACAAACTTTCTGACTGACTGGCAAGGGGCTTTGTGCATATAAACTAGTAACCCTCCCCCCAGGCGGTCGGTATATAGCGTGACTTCGTTTTCTCCGAGATGGCTGGAGGCACGTCAAAGCGAATATCTCAAGACATCATCCACAAACAAGATCAGAGAGGAAAGTACAGCCGACCTTTCAGAGTAAATTATGGATGCTATATTTATGATAGGAAGAAAAAAAAGTTGGGCAACTGAAATTGATTGTAGAGGGCGGATGCGTGCGAAGTTTGGTGGGAGGAGGAAGAGAGACAGACAGACAGACTAGAGAGAGAGAGGGGGAGAGAGAGGAAGGGATGGGAAGAAAGAGGAGGAGAGAGAGGGTGAAGTAAAGTATGAGGGAGAAAAAGAAAGGGAGGGGAGAAGGAGGAGAGAGAGAGACGGAGAGAGAGAGAGAGATGGAGAGAGAGATAGAGAGAGAGATAGAGAGAGAGGAAGAGAAAGGGAGGGGAGAGAAGGAAGAATCGAAGGATGGAGGAGAGAGTGTGCAAAATGCGAGAGAAAGTGGGATGAGTGTTAGACAGTAAGAAAGAGTGCGAAGGATAAAATAGTAGTGTAAGGAAAGCCAGAAAGAAGTAAAAAAGAGAAAAGGGCAGTATTAGTAGTCAAAATTCGTTTTAAAAGGAAATACAAACGAAGAACCTAGCAAGAATCCCTAAAAGGTTATGTATGAAGAGATTTCGATGGAGAACGGTTCCGTACAAAGCATGAAAATTATGACAGCCGTTACTTTTTTTTATTACAAAGTCGTCTGGAGGACATCCTATAATATCGGCAATACTTACACAAACCTGCCGTTACAAGACAACAATGTATTAAAGTACCTCGAGGCGTACATCATACCTAACTAAAAGCGATGATAAAAAAAAAAATAACAAACAAACAAAAAAGTAGAAGGCAAAAAAATAAATAACGACAACATTGGTAACCGAGTATGTGGGTGTGGTCGACGAAGGGGGCGTCGGTGTTCCTTCTTCTCCCGTTTTGGTTCGGCTGGTCCCTTTCCCATCCAACCTTGATCAAGCCAGTCAAGAGAATGCATGTGCAGGTGCCACTGCACTATTTATCCCCCTGCTTCACCTTTTCAAATTTCTTCTTTCATATTTCCTTTTTCTTTTCTCCATCTCCTTCTTTCGTTCCCCGACGTCACAATGTGAGAAGACAGTGGAAAGGAGCAAACGAAAAATAATGAAAAATAATGAAAAATCAAATTACCTTCAAGTCGTGGAACAAATAGCTCGCCCCGAGATAAATCAGGTCGAATTTACAGCCAATCTTCGCACCTGTCACGGAGCCGGTCTAGCCTCAATTTATACCAGTGCCTGCCTTGACTTTTAAAAGCTTCGCGTGCTAACCAAAATGAGTTGAAGAGAAGGTGGAGAGTATCCTTATAATCATATCTATGGACCTGAATAAAATTATATTATAGCGTGTTCAAGCTTCTTTAACGACAATAATTCATTGCTTTCATACAGCGTAATTTGGGTTATTCCTCATAAACATTAATGACCTTCAAGCAGCACTTCATGCAATTTGGCGTAAATTTCAGTTATTGTTTTGTCTTTCAACCGAGTTCAAAATAATTTATTTCGTTTCATTGATTACCGATTATTATTTCAGGAATGAACAAAAATACTTTTTAGCTCGTATTTACCAGACGTTCGTATATATATTAGGAACATATTTTATATTTGAACTTAAAATACCGCGTTCCTATATTCCATCATTTTTTTAATATGAACCAATAAACTTTGACAAGACGTTCCTTCGGCATTAATAAATAATGTGACTCAGTCAACCTTGTATTTTTAATATAACATTTATGACTTCATATCTTGTCATCCGATGGAATACGCTTATTATCATAGGCGTACGAAGTAGGGGACTAGGTGTGGGCTAATGTAGATGTAGCCCCGGCCACCCCCTTCATTTTCTAAGTGAAAATATTCGGGCAACCGTCACTCCGTAATTTGGCAGCGAGATGCAGGAATATGAAACATATTTGAATAAATAGATGGAAAAAAATAATGAATAACTTATGATAATAAGTAAATAAATGAATAAACAAATACATTGATAAAAAAAACAAATAAACGAATGAATGAATAAATGAATGAATAAATAAATAAATACATAAATAAATATATCAATAAATGAATAAAATATCCTCCTGAAATTCGAGCAGCGAGATGCCCGGTCTGCCAGTCATATAACCGGAGTGTTGGCTCAGTCAGTAGAGCGTCCGCCTCACAACCGGGAGGTCATGGGTTCGATCCCCGGCCGCGTCATACCAAAAGGCGTTAAAAGATGGCAGTTGCTGCTACCTTGTTTGGCGTTCAACAATATAGAGCAACGTCGATCTGGCGCTGCTCAGTGGCTGCCGGGCTCACGATCAATTGGGCAAAAAGAATTTTCATCTCGGTTTAATAAAATTTGGAGTGGACTAAAAGATTATTATTATTATTATTATATAACTTCCATTGTATTTTGTTGACGAAAATCATAAAGAGTTTCCCCGAGTCCGTCGCTTACTCGCAATAGGTAGAATGAGGATGGTTTTGATCAACATGGGGTTCGAATATCCTTTTTTTAAAGAAATATTAGCTCACAATGCTGAATATTACAACACAACTTGACCTTTCGGGTCACCTATTCTAACACATGGGTAGAAAAAAGCAATGTAGATACATATGCCTTGCTTTGGGATATATACATGTAGGCCTACATGAACAGTTAACAACCAAATTATTCATACCCTTACCAAGTTCTGTAATTTTTCAAGTATGTGAACAATTGATTTTTCACGATTAATGTTTCTTATGAACTTTATTTCATTGCTTACACATGGAAGTATTTAACAAGAGCCCTAAATTCAACCAGTCCACGTTGCTATCTTGATTAATAAAAAATACAAAATAATAAAAATTACAAGGAGTATGAATAATTCAGTTGTTACCTGCAAGCGCCTAGCTACCGGGCATCGAACCCATGATCTTCGCACCTCCAGACTCCAGTCAAGTGTTTTAACTACGACACCTCTATATAATAATGATATAAATGATGAAAATATCGCATCTGTGTTAGTGCTTATTTTCAATCTTTGTGATAATTATTTTGTCAATTTATGATGGAGATGTGACAGTTGTTTCAAATAGTGAAAATATTTAAATCGGGGATTTTCTTAATCCTCGATTTGATAGCGTTAAAAATACATTTTATTTCTTTCGTTCATCATGATCAGTGCCGTATCTAATTTGTCTTCCTTTTTTCCCCTTTCCTTCTCTCTTTCTGTTTTTTTTTTGCGCCCCATTCCCCTTAGCTTCCTTTTTGCGCCCCTTCATGTGCTGCCCGGGGCGCGTACCCCCTCTACCACTGAATGACACCCCCCCCCCCTCGATACGTCTCTGATCATGTAAAAAGGAAGAAGTAGAAAACTTTTTTTTTTAAATCCATTAATAACTTCCCTGCATGATCATTCATCTGTTTGAATTTTGAGTTTGAAATAAATAAATGTTGAAGCCAATGAGATTTAACATAGAAGGTAATGAGAGCACAACATGGAAAGAGATTCAAAAGAATGATGACAAGGAGAAAGAAGAGTGGCGTATCTAATTTGTCTTCCTTTTTTCCCCTTTCCTTCTCTCTTTCTGTTTTTTTTTGCGCCCCATTCCCCTTAGCTTCCTTTTTGCGCCCCTTCATGTGCTGCCCGGGGCGCGTACCCCCTCTACCACTGAATGACACCCCCCCCCCCTCGATACGTCTCTGATCATGTAAAAAGGAAGAAGTAGAAAACTTTTTTTTTTTAATCCATTAATAACTTCCCTGCATGATCATTCATCTGTTTGAATTTTGAGTTTGAAATAAATAAATGTTGAAGCCAATGAGATTTAACATAGAAGGTAATGAGAGCACAACATGGAAAGAGATTCAAAAGAATGATGACAAGGAGAAAGAAGAAAAAATGTATCTGTAAATCCCGCATGGCATCAAATAGACCGCCC
Source organism: Strongylocentrotus droebachiensis (assembly GCA_035222895.1). NCBI lineage: Eukaryota > Metazoa > Echinodermata > Echinoidea > Camarodonta > Strongylocentrotidae > Strongylocentrotus > Strongylocentrotus droebachiensis. The sequence goes on from JAVYIG010000493.1 coordinate 82,452, forward strand.
GGTACCCCAACACTGATTGGATTTTCCCCCGTCGCTCCGGGGTAGCGGTCAAGGTTGACACCGCTCGATCGCGAGCTAGCTATAGCGAGCGCGTATACCCACAGCTCACACGAGGCTGCTAGCTGGCCCAGCATGCCCGGGGCCTCGGCGCAGGTTCACGGTCCCTAGCCCTGCGGGGCTCGAACAGACTTAGGTGTCGATTTTCAGCAGCACCAGCTATTGCCTCATTATACGCCGTGGGTGCCCAGCGCTAGAAGTCACAATCCAATTTAAGGAAATTCTCGGTTGAGGCTACGGGTACTTGCACTCTTCATGTAACCAAAAATACACCGCCCGGTCGCCCCCCCCCCCTTCAGATGTCGTCTCTAAACAAGATTCCCCCTTTTTTGTATAGTTTGGGCATTGCGGCATAGTCAATGGGGCAGGGGCTGTGTACCCCTACCCTACAAGTTTACGGTACCCTTCAGGAGCCCCGTCGATAACAAAAAAAAATTGAGTAATTCAGGTCCCCTCCTCTGCAGACAAGCTATGTATGACCTCAGTGCACAGCTGAAAATAATCCTAGAAAGAATACACTCATTATGAATCACAATCGCTTGTTAAAACAGCACCAACAATTATTTGAATCCTACCAATCTGTGAGAGACATCAAGACCTGTATATACAACACTTCTTTTCTTGAAATGAACAAACTAACACCGTGTCCGTTTTAAAGTTTAGATGATTTTGAAAAATAGTGTCGTCAATTCGGAGAGGGGAAGGGTGGAAGTCAATATACAATGTAGGTGAGGAGCAAAAAGTTCGCAATAGAATATCTTTTTTTTACAATAATTTATAGGCCCGATTAGATGGGGGAAAACAAAAATGATTGCGAAGAACATTAAACAAAAACATTTTTATTCACGGCGAGAAGAAAAACAACAACCTTGCCTTGGCTTACTTATTTAGTACGCATAGTTATTTTACATCTCTCTATGCATAAAATAACAGTATACCTTATGAAAATGTCTTATTTGATTCTTTTAAATTAAAAATATGTTATTAATTCAAACAAACATTAAATTATACAATTACATTGTCTGGTCACATTTATGAAATTATAGAGACTGAACAGGTCTATTAGTTTGCGATGTATTTGCAAGAGAGTAAATATGCAAAAGAAATAATTAATAATCATAACTAAACAATGAAAATAACAAAGAATATTGTGAGAAGAAATTTAATTACAGTAATACAAGTTATGTGACGAATGCACAGTCGACATGTGCTCTGTCAATCCAAGCGTTTAATATAGACTTTTATCAAACAATGAATTAAATCAAGATGTGTTGTTGTAGCATAGTCGAACGTGCCTATTAACCGTATTTCTGTTATTTCAATTTTATTCAACAATCGCATTGCCTCATATAATAACTTTAATTCCCGTCCTATATTCCGAATGGGCGAAGTTGAATTTGATAATACAGATGATTTTACGTGACCAATGTATAATATAAAATATTGAAATTCATCAAATTGCTTGACGGGTGTTTCTGGATTGGCCTAAGAAGGCATTTGGCTTTGTGCATTGTAACATGAGATTTTATAATCAACGGTTATAAAAATAGATTATTTATAAATACACAAGTTTAGAATACTACATTTTTGTCTTTGTAGTGGAAGCAAATTGACACCAATAAAGAATGATGATTGATGAAGAAATTTGTAATAATATATGTTACGAGTTGTAGAGAGAGAGAGAGAGAGAGAGAAAGAGAGAGAATAAAAATAAGCAATTTACTACTGTCGACTGCAAACGAATGAACATCGAATGTTTTGTTTGAATCTACTTTGGTTTTTTCAGTAAAGAAGGAGCGATTTGTTTATGATTTTGTTATAATTGTGAGCGCTTGGAACTTAAAAATTCAGAACAAATTGCATCAAAAAATGTAACAGAGCCAATGGTTTGTCAATCTGTAATCAACTGGCTCTGGGGTTTGTAAAAGAGCGCCCTCTTTATTTCATCTATTCCATCCGTTGATTTCGTTCTTTCACTGTAACGGAATATTGTCATAATTACAGTTATCATCGGATACAGTTGAAATAAGTTCGTTTATGCTTTAATGTCCATCAAATACTAAATTATAAAAATCCTATACATTTGCCCCCCCCCCCCCAAAAAAAAAAAAAAAAAAAATGGAAAGAAAAAGGAAGAAATAAAAAGCCGGACAACTTAAAGGGATAGTCCACCCCAGGATTTTCTTTAGCTGACGATATAGACCTAATAATACCATGAAGAATGATACAAGTCTCATTAAAATCCATGATCACATAACGAAGATATATCGACTTTTTTATCGAAAATCAGCCGCCCCCCAAATGCAAATGCGTTACATGGGCATGAAACGATTGTGACGTATGTTGCGAGCTGCCTTCTTATTTCGGAGACATTCACTTTCGCTTTCACTTTCATTCATGATTCGTCGTGTCAGTGCGATAACAGTGTACCGCGAGCGAAAGTGAATGTCTGCGAAATAAGAAGGCAGCTCGCAACATACGTCACAATTTCGATACTATCGGTTATTTTTTGGCGATCGTTTTTTGCCCATGTAACGCATTTGCATTTGGGGGGCGGCTGATTTTCGATAAAAAAGTCGATATATCTTCGTTATGTGATCATGGATTTTAATGAGACTTGTATCATTCTTCATGGTATTATTAGGTCTATATCGTCAGCTAAAAAAAATCCTGGGGTGGACTTTCCCTTTAAGTACCGCCGGGTTATAGCTTGTTGTAGACCCGTATCAGCCTTTAAGATGGGGGAGCGTTGGGGGGGGGGGTTGGGGTGGCATATGCCAGATCACCCTATCGTGGATACGCCACCAGTCACGAATATTTTCTCCTCCCGAATACAGAGGCCATGCATCGCTGCGAATGTACCTAGTAAGCTTTGTTAGTCGTGGGAGGGGGCGGCATACACCGGCTTCATCCTATCCTGAATACGCCACCAGTCACGAATATCTTCTCCACCCGAATACAGGGGCCATGCATCGCTGCGAAGGCATGTCTACCGTGTGGTGTAAGCTATCTCAAACATCTAGTAGCAGCTGCGAGAGAGCTAGGCCCAGATCATCTGCCCCCATTTCTCTCTCATGCGCACATTAATCAAGGGCTGGTTCGGGGGTACGAACGAATTTACTGATTGCTACAGTCTATCGGCAGATTTAGGAGAGCGCAATGGGATGCAGCTGTGTATCGCCCCCTCCCCAACCCCCTGTTTTCCCTTCTTGTTTGCTTGCTTTGCTTGCCTGCTTGTCAGATACGTTTGAGACATGCCTTCATTAAAATACCCCAAAATACTACAATATCCCTTTTTTGACGTCAAATTACCAAAAACAATCCACCGGCAATTTGAATATTTTCTCGCTCTTCATTATGTTTTTACTAAACAGTATTTAATTATCTATTTTCTATTCATTTCACAAATTAAGAGACACTGTAATTTATTTAGCTAATATTGGTCTTCCGTCATGTCCGTGAAACCCTCTAAATATAGAACAAAACGGATATCATATCTACAAACTATATAAAAAATAAAAAAAAAACAAAAAAAAAACAAACAAACTAAAAAGTCCTAAAAACATTTAAAGGTAGGCGTTACTACTGCAGCTAGAAGGGATTAGACCACACAGCGAGCCAACGAGGTCACTGTGACAGGTGGCTATCTCATTAACTCAGCTCTCATTTAACATACGAAAAAGAGGATCATGGGGGACCAACAGTCACCGATTTGGGAAGTTTTCTATATAGAGGGAGCAAGTAGCTACAAGTAGGACAGTGTGCCTTTAACATAGATGTCAGCATTAACATCGACCTAGTTCAAATGATAACCTAGTTATTAATATTCTTCAGCTACGTTTCCCTTCTTTTAGAGTTAGATGTGTTTTTGTGATTCTCTTTACATTAATATCTTGTTGAAATGCACATAAATCAAGTTTTCGCTTGCCTTGAACGTGTTACAAATCCTTGAATATATTTGTTTGTATTTCTTAAACCCTGTTGTCACACATTGACGCGTGTCTTCTCGTTAAATTACTCTAAAAGATGTCAGCGGCAGGATATAAAAGACCGTCACGCTGTGATACAGACTCAATTCCCAGTCGTCACGCGTTCTGCAGAGGAACGGAATCAACGAAATGCCACTGGCTGCGGGGCGTCGTCACAAGCAACGCCTGGATCGACACCTCTAACTCAGGAACAGATCACAGTATGAATATGGCCGCCCAGGTGCATAAGATCATAAAAATATGAATGCGTTTGGAAATGATATTCGAGACCGTTTTTCGACCTGGACTAGTTCATTATCACCTTTCCATAAAGTTTGTTTTCGTTTCGTTTCACCGGGGCACGAGTACTTCCAGTCACAAGTCCCATTTGTTTAGCCCACGGTTCAAACTACAAAGTTCTTATGTCACAGAAGCTGTAAGCATTTATACCTTATTGTTAACCATGATAACGCATAGTTTTAAATTTCTTCCTGCAAAATGTGTAAATGATTTGTTTACAGACTACATATGATATGACATGGGCCCGGGGTGGGGTGGAAAACTGACTTCACTGATGAATTAACGTTTCTTTGTCGAAAAATAGGCCCTATGGTAACTTTGAACATGCACTCACAATAATCCAGCCCAGAGCAAAAAGGCAACAATGAGTAAAATAAGTATCATGAGTAATTTTCCGTATAACCTCATCTAAACACCTGGGCCATCACAACACGGAATGATGAAGAGTCAAGAGTCCAATTTTTATAGGAGAAAATGATGACTAGACTTCCTAAAATCTTAAAAACTCCCGCTAAAACTGTTTTCATCGGTGTCGTTTTAGAAATGGCTCTTCCCCCAAGACCCAATTTGTAGCTCATTGACGGGTCTCTCGCCGGAAGTAACCTTGATAAAATAATTACCAGGGAAGGAAAGTACAAGTATCTGAGTTGTTGAAGAGAGGAAGAGGGGTAGAAACTGGGGGCATGAGGGGATTTTCTCCCCCTCCCATCGAATAATGAGAGGGAGAAAAAGGAAAAAAAGGAGAAAACGAAAGAAAACTATAAAGGGAGAATGGGAAAAGGACGAGAAAGTGTAGACGATGTGAAGGAGTCGTGGTATAATGTTTCATTTATTTGAGTCTTAAAGAGAAGGTTGAGTTCTGGGAAGAGGTGAAAAATAATTTGTGAGCGTTATCATTCTTATTATGCAAGTGTGGATGAACATCAGATAAGACATGTTCCCTGAAAAGCATGGCTCTTCAAATGCCGTTATATTCTAAATATGTCATGTAACTCGTAAAACTCGGGGGGGGGGGGGGGTAGGTTTTTTACGCCACGTGTTCGTGTAGTCCCATATACATCTTTCTGTGTACAGTGTTTGTAACTTTACCAAGACTTGGCCAAATTTCTTATCATTTTGATGATTCCAGAACCTTGCAATACACACAAATTCTTATATGCTAGATGATCAACCTTTTCTGGTCGATTTCACACCGTTTCTTTCACAATGCAATCGCATGACCAGAACTCAACTTCATCTTTAAGTCCAAGTGTTGAGGGTTCGAATCCCAGTCCGGCACTAATGCCCCTTGGCAAGACATTCATCCACATTTGCCACTGTCCACCCTGGTGTAAACATGGAGATATCTCCATGGTGTTAATGAGTACCTGGAAAAACTGAGATAATAATAAAATTACAGGGCCTACATGCAGGAAGAGCACTGATGTAGCTACCAAGGGCAATGATGTGTAAGATCCACTTAATTGTATTAGGACCCCCTCCCCTTACACACACACCGTCACCTCCTCGTAAATTGATATTTTGAGTGAGACCGGTACCCCCCCCCCCCCATATCGCTGGTTCCATGCTACGCCATCGATCCGAGTGGTTGAAGTATTGACGAGAGGGGTATAAATCATTGGAGAGGGGTATAAATCATTGGAGAGGGGTGTAATTCATTGGAGAGGGGTGTAATTCATTGGAGAGGGGTGTGAGATGATTGAGTGAAAGATAATAGTTGGAACTAAGAAAACACCCCAGGCATAACGGCGAATAAATCAAGACATCATTCTTCCTTCTTTCAACACACTGGTCTAAGGGGGTACGGGCCTAGTCGTTCTTCAAGACAAAAATAAAATAATTAGGGATAACGAGTTATCACGACTGAAACATTAGCTTTGCATTGTTGTACCTTCACGATACATGACAGCTTTGATGAATAACAAATTAATGTGATACAAAAGTATTAACGGAAGAGAAGTAGGCAAAAACATTATAATTTGAAGGGGAAAGAAACAGGGAGAGGCAGAGAGAGGGGGTTAGGGTGAGAGGTAATAATGATAAATGTTTTAGAGAGGGAGAGAAATAGCAGGGCGAGAGAGATGGAGAGAGGGGGAGATAGAGGGAGAGAGAGAGATGATACTCCCGGAGGAAGGGAAGAGAGAGAGAGAGAGAGACACACACACACACACATTTTGGGAAGCTCTTGGAACAACATCACATCTATAACAACGACTCCACTTTTTGTACAAACGCTAACTCGAGGATGATCTTGTCAATATGAGAGCGCTCTTGTACGAAGACTAACCTGGTGTCGGTCTAGACGAAAGATGCATTCCAATGGAAGGCGGTCCCCTTCTGATGTCTGGAGATGACCCCTCCTCTTATGTAACCTACACCTTAGGTTTGTTAGTACAATAGGGAACCAGCGTAACACTACCAACCCCAAACCCATCTGAAGGGAGTGGAGTTTCAGAAAGTTGAGCTGGTGAGGTATCATTACTGACTTCGGGCCTGGTTAATGAGATGTTTGCTTCTTATAAAAAAAAGACGAGTGACTAAAGAGAAAGGTTTTATCCTGATCTTTACTTTATTCTCGTCATCCATGCGAAAAATATTCAGTCTTCGTTTCCTGTTTCATCTCTTGTCATTCTCTTTGTCTATAGCTCTGTCATCATCTTTCTCTTCCCTTTCAATTATTCTTTTCCCCTTTTAATCTCTCTCTTTCTCTCTCTCTCTATCCCCCTCTCTCTCTCTCTTCTCTCTCTCTCATCATCATCATCATCATCATCATCATCAACACCATCACCATAATCATCATCATCTTCATCATCATTATTTTACTCATCATCAATCATCTTCATCCCCATCGCAATCATCACCACCACCATCATCATTATAGCTATTTGTTTTTTTTATTAAAGGCATCGTCTAACGATGTTAAATCTGAGATGCATGGTCCTATACGTGTTATAAGTGTCCTTGACAATGATGTAATATTGAATTTGAAGCCCCAACAAAATTGTGCTTCAAAATAAATATGAAGTGCCTCAAAATAGTAAAAATCTGATTTACCATATTTTCCCCAATAGACTGTAGTGTATTTTTGAAATTTCGATTTCCAATCATAAATTTCTTGATAATCAGACAGGCGATCGGCTTGTAAAAGTCATGGAATTCCTGACTAAACTAAAGGTTTATAATTATGATTGCAGCATGAGCTAAATCCAGGATTATGTTTAGAATCTGAGGCAAAGATACCCAATCCCTTCTAGGGTTTCAGGTGCTTATTCTCTCCAAATATTTTTCAACATATACATGAATTGGTGTAATGATAAAATAATAATGCGAATCGTCATTACCATAATTATAATACCAAACCCAATTTGTAACATAAAAGTCAAGATAAGAATCTGAGGACAAGGGGTCATGTCATGAGACATATGGTGACCTCACCTCGAGGTCAGGTCATAAAGGAATGTGATTAGTCTGGCACTAATTAGCCATTCAGACGTAACCTGGAGGAGATGGGGTATCATGGGAGGGGTGATGACGGACGGAGGAGGGGTAAAGAAGGTCCCCCACAGAGAGCGGGGAGGTGTCACAACACCATCGGATGGGTGCTTATTTACACCCCTCGCGGCTCATCCCCGGGCAAGAAATGCACCACCTTACCTTATACCGGTAACCACGAAGAAGGATTTACGATCTCGAATCAGTACAGTGGATAAACAAAGAAACAAAAGAATGGAAAGAAAAGGTATCAAAATGATATAACTTAGAAGAAGAATGGAATTGAGGAGAAGAACAAAAAGTGGATAATTAGCTTGAGGAAGAAGTAGGAGAAGAAGAAGGAGAAAAGAGAAGAAAAAGAAGAAAGAAGAAAGAAAAAGAGAAGAAGGAGGAGGAGGAGACGAAGAAGGAGGAGGAGGAGGGGAGGAGAAAAATAAGAAGGAGAAAGAAAGAAGTAGAAGAAGGAGAAGAAGAAGACAAGGAAGAAGTAGAAGAAGAAAAGGCTAGAAGTGGACCCCGTTATACCAGTAACTACGAAGCGTAATATTATCATGACAGAGTGCAAGAAGAACCAAAAGAGGAAGATAATGAACAGGGATAAAGTAGAAGAACAAAAAGGGAGGAGATCACGAAGAGAGGAAGAAAGAGAGAAAGGGGTTATGGAGAGGGGAGAGAAGTTGTACTTATAGCTTGAATTATGTTTAAAGAAATAGACGAAAAGCAAAGAGTAGAAGAAGATCGATTTAACAAGAAGAAAAGTGGTAAATTGACAAATAAATTAATGGTAAAATTAGTTTATGTCGGCATAATATGCGATATTGATCAGCTATCTAAATCATTTTGACTGTTGCTTACTTTATTAGTGTAGAAGAAATGAAAAGACAAAAAGATAAAAACCTGATCAGACAAATAATTCGAGTGGTTGACAAAATAACGTTTGAATATAAATGATTTATGAAACTTATCTCTATGCGACCCCTTCTCTTCTTTGCAAACTTTACTCTTGTTACACACAATTCTCGATCCCCTTGCATATCTCATTATCACACTGACACACCATTAGCCCCCCCCCCCCTCTCTCTCTCTCTTTCCACCTTCTCATCCTCCTCCTCCTCCTCCACCTCCTCCTCCTCCTCTTCCTCCTTCTTTCCCCTATGTCCATCTCTCTCTCTCTCTCTCTCTCTCTCTCTCTCTCGCTCTGTATTATACAGTGAAACCTGTCTATGACGACCATCCAAGGGAGACAAGCAAAGTGGTCTTTGTATTGACAGGTTCCTTTAGTAAATGTTTCAATGAAAAACCATATTCAAGGGAAACAAAAAATGTGGTCTCTGTAGACAGGTGGTCGGTAAACTAGGTTTGAATGTCTCTCTCTCTCTCTCTCTTTTCTTCTTTCTTCTCTTTCCCCTCTCTCTCTCTCTCTCTCTCTCTCTCCCTCTCTCCTTCCTTCATCTCATATTACCATCTCTCCCTCTCCCTTTCTCGCTCTCCCTCCCTCCCCCTCTCTCTCCCTCTCTCTCTCTCTCTCTCCCTCTCTCTCTTTCTCTCTCCCCCCCCCTCTTCCACCGTTTCCCGCTGTAAAGAGCATCAATCAATTGATGGTAAAGCGCCCTCAAATGCTTGTCAAATTAGTGTTGTTAGGCTGTCATCACCTTTATGAGCGGGGCTGATCGGATACTTGGGACACACAATAAGCGTTGATTCTCTCTTCCTTTCTTCTTCAAATTGACAGCCAACTGTGAAGCGAGAGAGATACACGTAAATAAACCCTCCATGCACAATTTAAAGAGAATATTGTCAGACCACTGCGGTGAAAGCTGGTATCTCTTTGACTGAAGCAGACTCTAGTTTCTCGTACATGTACGTGAGGTCCCGGGTTCGAACCTCGCTCAGTGCTTACATTCTTGGACAAGGCGCTTAACCCATATTTGTCCCTCTCGATCCAGGTGTATCAGTGCATATCTGACAATGCTGAGGTATAATAATCGGAACGAAAAGTAAAGAGGTGACTTCCCTGGGTAGATAAGACCGAATTACTATTATTAATTTGTTATAGACAATATTTATAAACGACAAGACATAAAGGCGATGGAAAGCACTATGGGTTACACGATAATTACATCTTAAAAACTAAGGGAATTATTTCGATTCATTTTTCAAATTATAGATTTGCCCAACAGACGAACAAAACAAGGTTTAACTTTAACCGTCAAAGAACAAATATTATAGCAAACTGTAATATTCATTTTGCTCGACATGTTGTAATGTTATTGCTCTCTTTTCATGATAACTCTGCGCCATATTATTATCATACATATAAATTGCACTTTCATGCCACATTCTGAATTTCTTTCGACTCACTGCAATCACTGTTCCTTTAAACTTCGAGTGTGATCTGTCGGATACTCAGTAAAAAAAAAAGATCAGCGATAGATTCCCAGTTGGAGACGTGTCCACGGAGGGACGAGTTCTATACCCGGGTTCTATACAATCGTTTGCAGACACAAGTTGACAATTAACACAATTCGCTTGTTAGCCCTCCAAGAATGACAAAGCTATTCACCCATCACAAAAGGAAATAGAGACAAATACTCACAATAAGAGTGATTTATCAAGCCTAATCTCTTCCCATGGCGTGGGATAATTTGGAAACCTACTCTCATTGGTTTAAAGGCGTTACGTCATCATCGAGTTGGAATATCGGTATCTGTGGTCGAAACTTCCGCAGCGCGATCGATTTTTCTGTAACATACGCAGTGCGCTGATAATGCTTCACTTAGTGATTTAAAAAAGGCATTTTTTCCCGTTTTCTTATGGTTATCATTTAATATGACATTCAAAGTTAACCTCATATTAATTTTGTACACCTCCTTATATTAATTTGCTAATATTAATTGAAATACATAGGCTATATCAATTGTTTATTTGTATTAATTACTTCACTTTCATGTTTAAAACTTTTTCTTTTTCCATTTGTTTGTCATTTCACTCATAATGCACGCACGCGCACTCACGCACAAACAATAAGATAAACGTATTACCTAAAACTACAATAATAGCCATTATATATCATTGTTTTGTTATAATCTTCAATTAACAATTCATTCCATGTGTGTAAGCAAAAGTGAATTAATTTGGAAGTTGCTTAGGTGTCGGTCTTAACCTCTTGAAATAACTATAAATATGGTATCACACCATATTTATAGTTATTTAAAGACATAAAGTCAAGAAATATATATATAACTGAAAACTAATATTCCTTTCACAAGGATTCATATTTACAACAAAAGACGAAACAAAATAAAACAAATCGAAAATAATATTAAAAAATTATTTAACAAAATCTAACTCTACTGTCGTTTAGGCAAAATGAATAATTCATATAAATTAATCTGTATTTGTCATTTACATGATCAACGTTGAACATTCTATCTCCATTTTAGTCTCCAATATCCGAAGAAGTTTCTTAAACCAAGGAGATACCAGCACTCAAACTTAATCGCTACATTCTTCTTCGAAGAATCCAACGCGTATTAAATATTGGTCAATGAACAATTTCAACTGTCACAGGGCGATTGATGTTCAATACGATCCAAAGAAAGACCAAAGTAACGGATCGTGAACTGATCATAATGAAGGTTAAAGACTTGATTGACAGATCTAAATACCTCGGGCCATGAATACGGTCCTAAATGAGGATGTCAATGCCTGGTCCTGTTCCTATTGTGTGGACCGCAAACTGATCCTGGGTCCACTCACATTCTCGGACCACCCATTTAAAGCCGCAAATCAAGTCTAGGTATATAGAAGATTCACCGCTGTGACATGGCCTCCGTGGTAGGGTCGTTTACACTGGAGAGATTATCTGATGAATGTGAATGGATCTTGAGATGTATATAAACTATAATTGATATTAAAAAAAAATCGTGATTTGAACCTAGTTCTCCCCAACTAGCGACTAACACCACTAAACCACTATACCACTTGACCACATTTCGCATTCATTATTCATTCTTCTGATTTTATCTAATGTAATATTTCCCTCTCAGGTAAATAAATAGTTTTATTCGAAAAATATATAATCTATTTATCATTATCATAATCATTATTATTATTATTATCATCATTATTATTATCATTAGTAGTAGTAGTAGTATTAGTAGTAGTAGTAGTAGTGGGGGTGGTAGTAGTAGTAGTAGTAGTAGAAGTAGAAGTAATAATAGTGGTCGTAGCAGTAGTACTAGTAGCAGCAGTAGTAGTAGTAGTAGTAGTAGTAGTAGACGTATAGCAGTAGTAGTAGTAGTAGTAGTAGTAGTAGAATTAGTAGTAGTAGTAGTAGTAGTAGTAGTAGTAGTAGTAGTAGTAGTAGTAGTAGTAGTAGTAGTAGTAGTAGAAGTAGTAGTAGAAGTAGTAGTAGTAGGAGTAGTATTAGTAGTAATTTAAGTATTATTATTAGTAGTAGTCGTATCATCATTATTATTGTTATTATTAGTAGTAGTAGTAGTAGTAGTGATAGTAGTAGTAGTAGTAGTAGTAGTAGTAGAAGTAGTAGTTAGAAGTATCATTATCATCATTATTATTGATGTTATTGTCGTCTTCGTTATTCAAAACTTAAGAATCAGATGCGAACTGGTCCTAATCTACACCCGCTTTCGACCCCTCGCCTATTACGAAGTTGTTGCCAATTAAAGCCTTCACTCATCCTATCACATAAAAGAGTCTGGGAGGAGCAAGCAAGCTGATTTCCAGCACCTCTTCAATTCGAGCATGAACCCCCTACAATAGACAAGGATCAATAATCGGATAATCCTCCTGTTGTACCCCTCGTTAACCCCCTTCCACCGTTGTTCGCACCCCTCCTTAACCATCTCTCGCTCCTTAACAATACATTTGACCGACTGTAACAGTGGTACTTGATCTCTACTTTCTTTCCAGTGCTATTTAAGCAAACGAAACAATGTTTTAAAACGAAGAAGTGTATCGGATGATATTATAATTTCTCAATTCCCCCAAACTTTGAAAAAATTATATATAGAATAAGTCAGGACAGATTTTAATTGACTGTTCATATTTTATAGGTGTATCTAATTGCCAATTCATTTATTTAGGCTTACTGTCAAAGTATTCAACTTAGTTTTGATTAGAATACGCGGATAATCAAGGACCTTGTATTGGGCGTTAAGCGATCTTCAACCAGATTTTTATTTTTTCTAGGGGGAGGGGGAGGCTACCCTACCCCACCCTGTGTGATTAAGACATAAACTAATCGACTGGATGTAAAGCCTCAAAACGAGATGTGAAACTGAGAAATGGATCGTCAGGTATTCCACAACGTTACCTTTAGTTTAAAAGAAAGTTTAAAGAATAAGTTAATTGGTCAGGATATTGATAATAATAATGATTATTTGAAAAGCTTTTAGAAACGAGAATATTAACATGATTGTTTAACACAATCATTACATTGACAAAGTGCTTCAAATTACCTTTGTCGGGAAATTCTTGTTTCTTCTTTCAGAATGCAATTCAAGTTTCCATAGTTTTCAGATTATTCATTCTGATTCCCAAATCAAACATATTAAGATAAAAATAATAGTAGATATGGTAAAAAGAAGAATTATAATCTATGGCCCTGTCTTATAAAGAGTTGTGAATGCTCAAAATTGATAAGCACTTATTGTGTCAACTTAAGATTGTTAAAAATTGTATATACATAACAGTTAGGCGATTGTAAACTTGCGGTTGATTGGAGGACATTCAATCGAATCAAAACCCTAAAACTTAACCCGATGGGGCCCTAGACGGTATACTATTTTTAAAGAGAATGTTGAGTTCTTGTAAAGATGAAAAATAATTTGTGAGTTTTCTAATTTTGTTTATGTTTGTTAGGAAGGATATCCTAATAGAAACAATCCCCGAAAAGGATTGCTCTTCAAAAACCCTCGTCATTGAAATATAACGAGAAATAGCTGAAAAGATTAGACCAAACACTTGTGTGTAGTCCCATATATCTATTTCGGTGTGCAGTGCATATGATATTCAACAGGACTAAGCCCTTTCTTTTTTTATCATGTATATTCCAAAACCTGACAGTAGACATCATTTATTATGTACTACAGCTATCAGCAAACTTTCCTAGTTGCTCCCAATTATTTATTCACATTGTTATCGCACTCAACTTTATCTTTAAGCAAAAACGGAAAAGCGAATATGACACTTCTAAGGCACTTTGTCTAAGAGGCAATCTTGACTTTGTGTAGCTTTATCCTTCTGTTCAGCGATGCTAAGTGCTGGTGCCCACTGGGACATCAAATACAGTGCACAGTGGGAGATGCGCGTGCGTATCTAGCCACCAATCTTTGGGAGTTACTTGTTGGTCTCAATGGTGCATGTAGGTATTCTTTAGCGGTCTAGCTTTTGGATGCTTAGCACTGTTATATTGATAATGGTGTTGATGAAGATGGTAATAATATTAATAATAATAATTATAACAATAATACTGACAATTTGAATTTTGTTTAACCTATAATTTAGTGAAACCTCATCTGCTTCAGTGCTGTTATTTTTCACACCTTAGGATTGAGAGTTAATCGAATAAACCACTATACCATGTCACCTCCATAATTATCGTTCCAGGAGATACAGTATCCCTTGCTTCAGATTCAAACAAGAACTGAGGTTTTTATCAGTCAACTGATGTCTGGAGGACCCACTGTCAAGCCATCTTGTGTAGATGTACGATACCAATGACTGATATTTAATTTTAGTTCTGTTTAGTCCAGTTTTAAACACTGAAAAAGTGGGTAGATTTAATTTTTTCATTTTGTTTTTTCGACATATGCATGTTCTTTAAATATTTATCAAAATTATAGAAGAAAAAGAAAAAAAACTTATCCATAAATCAATATGACGTATGTCATGCAAAAGAAAATTACAGTGCATGCTTTTTACATTGGCATCATAAGAAAAACATGTATTTATCAAAAACAAATAACGAGATTGATCAGTATATTCCGTGTTATGTTGTAAATTTGCAAAATAAAGAAATCCACTTTTAATCTAGACTTTAAAAGAAAAGCATGAAAAAGAGGGGGATAATAATATCTAAATTAACGACAAGAGGAAATGCCAGTAATGGGACGAGGGGCGGATCCGGTATTGTTGTAGGGGGGGGGGGGGCATTTTATCGATATAACACACATTTTTTTTTTGGTGAACTTAAAGGTATGCCAATTATGTTTAAAAGGGGGGCATAGGCCGGTTTCCCCCCCCCCCCCCCACCCCCTCCCTCATGACTATGCCTGTGAGTGAGACCATCAGAGACAGTGGTGAGACCATTGTAGTTAGCTGGTATTAAGCCGATAAGACGACTATTTTGGTCCACGCGTCTAGGAGCGAGTCTTGCCCCGCCACCTGCCCGGGTTAACACCTCTCGAGAACGAGGTGTCGCCAGAGTTGCTCGACCATAGTCATCGAGAAGGCGCAATTGGGCTAACCGATTCTTCTTTTCAAACAATTTCCCCTCATTTTTTTCAATTTTCAGCCTCCGTTTTCTCTTTTAAATATTGTTTTCGCTTCTGTGACTTCTGAGTTATAGTATTGTTCGTTTTAATGGGCCGGTCTATTTCGAAAACAATCCTAAATCGAAGCCCCTGAAAGTGATAAATTACGCAGTAGAGCGAAATTGAGCATTTTCATTCATTTTTGTTTGTCTAACACAAATCTAAATCGAATTTAGCTATACTTCGTACAAAATTAATATCAAATTTGATTCTAAAATTATACACATTAGAAAATTGTACTCATGTTTTATCATTTGATGGGTCTTTGCAAAACAGCGAGTGCTAATTTGATTTACATTTTCATCTGAGGATTCCATGTAAACCAATTTCTTTTTTTGGCTTCTGTATCGATAATTCTCATGTTGTAGTGTCCAGTATAATATTTCTAGTTATTGAGCAAATCTGTATCGAATTGAAGGCGTTAAGAATGTTTAAGATAAATAAGGTTTGTACTAAATACTCTATTTACCGGACCCACATAAGTATTTATATTAATGTTAGAGCAAAGAGCGAGTATATCCTGAACTATTTCATTTGAGAATATTCTTTATTAAGCTAGTCACTTTCAAATCCATGAACGCCATCAGATATTTTATGAATTAAGCTTTAAATGTACAAACCTTGCAACAGATAAATCCATATTCATTCAATATTGACACTACGTCATTACGGTGCAAGAAAAAGTAATATTTATCATAAATATTCCCTGGAAATGTTACGATTTCCTATAAATACATGAATTACAAAAATGATGTTCAAGGAGCCGGTTTAGTTTTAGCAAAGGTGTTAAATATCATCCCAAAAATTTGCATAGCGCAGCTACTATTAAAATTTACTCTACTGTGCTATTATGAAAAATAAACTCCAAACAGTGCTACTTTACAGACACACAATAACAACAAATATACAATGCATGGTGACATACAATTAATTGAATCAAAATTGTAAATACATAAATAGATTTTTAAAATTAATTGGAAGTCGATTTTATGTAACAGAACACAGAACTCGGATTCTCCTGTATACCTGTTGTGCTAAAGTTCAGATTACTTTTGCATCTCACCTGCCCCAGATTTCGAGGTCAATTGGACGATGATCTAAAATTGATAATGATACAACTTTTTCAGGTATCAAAAGCGACACCTCTCATTGTATTTGCATTCGGGTGAGTAACTTTAGGGAATTTCAATATCTTTCTCTCTCTCTCTCTCTCTCTCTCTCTTTTCTTTCTTTCCCTATGTTTCTCTGTCTGTCTCTGTCTGTCTCTCTCTCTCTCTCTCCCTCTCTCTCTCTCTCTCTCTCTCTCTCCCCCCTCTCTCTCTCTCTCTCTTTCTCTCTTCCCTCATTATGTTTCCCTGCTTCTCATTCACACACAAAAATCACGTAATTATCTCTTCCCCTCTCTTTATTTTCTCCCTCTCTCATCTGTAAAATGTTGTATTTATTGACTTTCATATTATTTTCCACTGCCTCTCAACCCATGAAGTAATATGACACAGTCTGGTACTTGCGAAGTCTAAGTTCAATGATAAGAGCAACACAAGTTATCATTTTGAAAAGATAATAAAAGCTATGGGTTTTTTTTCTTCTTCAGCTCACAAGCACTTGATTAGATGACTGCGGATACAAAATCTCAGAGAGGCAGCGATTTCACCAAGAAAGACGGGCAAACGAACGAAATATAGACAAAATATCAGTCGCTGGCGAAGCTAAATGGGGTACGTGGGGCCTAGACACCCCCTCCCCAACTCCTTGTCCATTAAAAACATGCTCCGTAAATGTACAGCAGTGGAAATCTACTCTTTCAGGAGTGAACTTTGGGGATTGCTCGTTTGGAGTTATATTCATGCTAAATTATTGTATTTTAATCCATTAGCATACGTAATTAGAGTGGAGTCCACAATAATTTGAAATTTATTCAACTCTAAAATGAAGTGGTCCCTCATATGACCCTTAAAAGCGTGGGATGCTACTCCTTGGTTTTATATTAATAGAGTGTAGAAAATGAAAAAGGGAGGATAAAGGTAACTTGGAAAGTAAATTATAAATGATAATGATGCTACAACCAATAGCTCACTCTCTCGCACATAATCCACCCGGTAAAATCCGTGCCTCTCCCCCAAAACGTCACAAATATCGCTCCTCCCCCCCCCCCCTATGGGTGGATCCACGTTGCTCCACTATTATCTGCATTTTACAATTGAGAATGAAAGCAAAACATCGCGAGAAAAAATTGACAGAGGGGAAAGAAAAAAAAACTTGCCAAGTCTGTGACTTCGCTCACAATTACAAATCGGGATTTGGGACTACGGTAGCGTGAAATCGCAAAAGAAAAGGATTTAAAAGCGGTAACCTTGATAGTGAATCGCGGCTTTTCGAGTGTGTTTGGAATAGGGACCAATGAATAGGACTGACCCTGCGTTTAGACTACCAGGATTCAACGTATATCTATACAAGATTCGTACAGCTTTACGATACGTAAGTAATTTTTCCTCCTTATCTGAAACTCCTAAAGTTTTAAAGGGCTATCAAACTCTTGTAATAATTTCATTAGTCTGAAAATAGACAATTAAGAGAAACAGAATGGCGAAAGCTTGAAATAAATCGGACTAAAATTAAGTAAATTATGAATGTTTGAATTATGAGATCACTAAGTCTATGCGAATCTCAACTTGGCAGTTTGGTCAGTGGATTGTGACGTAGTCGCCGATATATTTCCCGTTCGTCGTGAACAAAAATATCATAAATAATCAGCATCCCACTCCAATTTGAACATCGAATCGTCCGAAGATCGTAGAACTGGGCGGGTCTTATCGTAAACAAGCACCCATGATTGGTCAGCTGTCATGTCAATTTACTTCTTTAAAGTTCGTTTCTTTATACGACGTTATCTTAATACGATTTTGTAGTCTGAACGCTCCTTTTGGTATACGGTGATTCTTTATACGAGTTTTGTATAAATTTCGACGAGTCTGAACGAGCTCAAAAACAGATGAGACCAGAGACCAGAGAGGGTAAAGGAAATGTAATGAAGGGTAGACCACTGGCGCCGGCCTGACTCCGCCATAAACATACCATCAAAATAGACATTTTCCAACTATTTGCACTCGTATACTTCTCGTGCTAATATGCCGAATTAATCCTACATGAAGAGCTGAACTTCACTTAAAAGGTCACGGTTCTCGTTCTTTTCTTCGATTCTTTGCTTCATCTTTCATTTCCTCCCGTCCCACTATACCATTCATTTTCCCTCTGTATTCTCATTTTTCGCTGGTGAAACGGCTTTAGAATCAGAGGTGTTTATTGTTGTTTGTTTTGTATTCTTGTCATTGAAAAGATCCAAGGTCAAACCGGGTTTCCCTGTATATGTTAACGCCCAATTAAAATCACGCTGATCTGTCTCTCCGAGATACTGTTAATCTACACTGCTCATTGTTACAACATGGACTCTTTGCTATAGACCAAACGAGCTAACATATGAAATACAAAGCTCTTATTTTGGTATTTTTCTTCACATTTTTATCTCTGTGTTTGATCACAATATTCCTACAATGATTGCCGTGTCCATCATTGCTAATAGATAATTGCGTGGATAAATGTCTCTAAAATAAATACCCCGGGTATAAATATCAGTATTATACTAATCTCTCTGCATGCCGTGAAATTAGTACATCTGGGTCGATAGGGACAGAAAATGTAGTCAAAACACTTTGTCCAAGGATGCAAGCACCTAGCAACGATCGAACCCTGGGCCTCTCGAATGAGATTCAAGAGCCTTTATCAACAAACCACAGTGCCAGTGCTCCTAATAATCCAAGATTAAGCAATAATATTATCGCATTTTATTTCTTTTTCTTTTTTGTTATCGTTCCATAGAAACCTCATAAGTATACGTAAGGGCCTACCAAAAATATGTATAGTTGTATTACTTGCTCTATTGAACGAATTCCTATCTTTTCCAATGCATATTGCAAAGTTTGCATCTTGAAACTACATGAATAAAATCTGCGGTAAAATATAAAGCATTACGATCTGAGATAACAGAGGAATTCATAGGAAATATGAAAGAGCTTAACAATTAACTGTAACTTAGAAATAAGATTTCTACCATATATATGACAGAATTTTTTTTTTTATATTGAAAAAAAATCAACTTAATTACACTGCTAATAACTAAAAATGACCTAAAAAGACTATTCACTAAAGAAAAAACAAGGTGAGGAGGGGATACAAAAGGATAAAAAGTTAAATCTATTCATATCCCATCAGTCTTTGTACCCAAGGTCAATATGTAAGAGGGAGACCAGAGGTAATGAGAAATAGAAAGCTTGGAAAGGACTTTGATTTTCTTTTTCTTCTTCTTCTAGTTGGGCCAGATTCAATTTATTAAATGTGCTAATGATCCTCTGTTAACACCGCTTAGTCTGCATCCATCTCGTGTTGATTTTAATGGCTTTAGACCTGGATGAAGAATAATAGAACAGCAAGATAGTTCTAAATTGCGTCTTCAGGCTTTTTTTCCCCCACTCGAAACATTAAGTCCTCTCCTGCCATTTAGCCTTCCCCAGGTTGTTTTGTCGGTTATGGACGAGGACTGGGGTTGAACCTGCTACGGCGGTGCTCGGGCAGCTTCAATGGAGCGACTTGTGGTGAGGTTAATAACGGATGAAATGAAGCGAACTCAAGGTCATGTTATTGATGGTGAACTTGGGTTGGATGATAAAGCGTCGTGCGGATGATGTGGAGTGTGGGTGAGAAAAAAAAAAGGGGGAAATCGGCTGAGTATGCATGCATGGACACACACCAAGTACCCGTGTCCACACAGCTACATCATAAAGACGAACTTAAGCAAATACGTCTGATTGCGGAACTTTGCGTGTGCGTAATCCCTCACAATTAGAAGGTCTGTAAAAAGGCACGAATTTTGCCACAAATGAGTGATAATTTTCAAAAGGCTGCACCAGTGTAACGAATCGGTCCTTCATTGCGCATTCTGCCGGTCATTGTGCGGCGCCGCGGGGAAGCTGGCGGAGTGAATGGCGTCGCGCTAACCGCTAGCCCGGCGAGTGAGGCTCGAACGAGACTCCTCGGCACCTTAAAGTGGGTTGTCCTTCCCTTAAAGCTTATCTGCCGTAGTTTACAGGAGGGATTAGACTGCCCTGCAAGGTCACTGGACAGGTGGTTATCTCATCAACTCAGCTCTCAGTTAACATAAGAAAAAGAGGATCATGGGGGACCAATGGTCACCGATTAGGCATTGTTTGTTATATAGAGGGCGTAAGTAGCTACAAGTAGTGCAGTGGGCCTTTAAAGATCTCCTTCACCGTAGACTGCTTTGACATATGGATCCTTCAGATGAGGATCAATCAAGAGTTATATCCCAACTCTGTTTTCTAAGGGTGAGCTTTGACTTTACAATCGTACCCCTACCACGGACACTTTACCCCCTCCTGTAGATCCGTCAAAGGTGTCTTAATTAACCCCTCCTTATCCTCACTGGAGGCTTTTCCCCACAAATGCCCCTTAACACAACAATGACAAAGCATACCTCTCCGTGTTCATATCGAGCACAAAAGAAGAATCCACAGGTAACAATACTAACACAAATTTCAATACATGGGACTAAGCCCCACTAAGCATAATTGGCGTTTGCTGGAGAACCCGCGAGTGTTTATCATAGGTGTATCATGGCCGGTGATGAATTCTGCCATGAGAGGGTATTTAGCTAGCTGCCTTACACAAACACTCCGCATCGATTGAAGATTCTCGACACTTGACAGGGCTCAAGATGAGATGAAAAGACAATATCTTTTACATTCACAGCTTTTTAAGGAGCTAACGCTAAGTCAGGTCATAAACTTGATAAATGAATACCAATTAACCAATTGCCTGAATTGGCAGGGTCACGCTTAAGGGTTTTGTACTTTTTTTTTGTAAAAGTGAAAGTCCACCTGACAGCCTTCCTGAAGAAGTGAAGAAGAAAGCTCCATGATCAAAGAATTTTAGGTTTAAATAATGGATAATTGATTGCAAAATCGTTTGGTGTATACAGAAGAAATATAGAAAGGTGACTTTTTAGTAGTAAAAGTAACAGCAGCAGCAGCAGTAGTAGTAGAAGCAGTAGTAGTATACGTAGTAGTAGACGTAGACGTAGTAGTAGTAGTAGTAGTAGTAGTAGTAGTAGTAGTATTAGTAGTAGTAGTAGTAGTTGTTGTGTTAATTGTTGTTAATATACATTATTGCATAGCATGTTTAACACAAGACTTATCTGAAGCAATGTACATGTACAATATACAACTTTAATAACAATACATTATAAAATACAAAACTGAAAATAAATGCAAATAAAAAACGATTAAAACCTTGATCATTTAATCAATTCCTTCCTACCTTGTAAACCAATTTGATATGGAAAAGGAGCGTCCTCCATGTAAAGAGGGTAGGGGCTCAGGCAATATTCCTACTATTAAGAGAAATATTTATATTTCATTCGAATTCGTTAATATTTTAACATGCCTTCCACCCAAAAGCCCAGAAAAATAGAAAACGCCTTTATCAATTGTTTTTTTGTTTCATGTTTTTGTTTTGTCTTCGCTGAAAGAAAAAAAAAGATTTACAAAAATGATACAGAAATCTTTACTACGAATATATGCGCCATTTAAACGATTCTCATTAACTTTAGCACCAAATATCACTTCGAAATGAATACATTACAACCGACAGATCTTTTGTATTAAGTATTATTTTTCTCACATGTTTATATTCCATCATAACTGTGAGTATTGTTTTATCCGACATAAATAAAATATGCCTGTATTGAATGACTAACTGTATTATCATATCTAACTTTAATAAATATCTATTTGTAATTAAACTTAAAACCAAAACACACGGAACAAACAACGTATGAGCACAAAAGTTATACCCCTAAGTTATGTTTTCAAGAATATAAAATTTAAATCGTGAATACGTATTCGTATGATGAACCTTAGTATGAAAATATCAACAATTCAAGAGTCAAAATAAAAAAAATAAAAAATCATATGCATTACATACGCAGCTTAACATACAGTTAACAACTATTCATACTATATATTATCAAACTTTGTATTTTGTTTTGAATGTGAAAATTGATTTGTCCCGATTTATGTTTCTTGAGAATGTACGATATTAATATAATAATAATAATAATAATAATAATATAATAACGTTTTATTTACCCAGGGTAGCCACTTCAGTTATGAAACTGCTCTTCCAGCGGGCCCTGCATAACATAATATGTTATTACTACCCTTTTCCAATCTAATATGCTGAGCGCCTAGCTAGAAGGCAGAAGGTCCCATTGTTACAAGTCTTTGGTATGACTCGGCCGGGGTTCGAACCCACGACCTCCCGTTCATGAGGCGGGCGCTCTAACGACTGAGCCACATCTACGACGAGTATTCAACCAAGGCTCTAACTGAAACCATTCTGCCTTTAACTCTTAGTAATGAAAAATGGAAGAAAAAAACACAAGAAATTTACAAGGGGTATTAATAATTTACTTGTTATCTCTATGAACCGTTTTACTAAATTCAAACCATAACTTTCTAGAATCGTAAAGCTTTCATAGGGCGGTTTTTTAATTCGCGTCATTTAGATTCTAAGCGTTCATAATGAAGAGAAGAGGAAACGAAAGAGAAGGAGAGGGGAAAGGGGAAAGAGGGAGAGGGGGAGTGGAGAGGCAGTAAGGAGATGGGAGTGAAAAAGCTTTAACAAATAATGTCATGATTAAGTTGAGGGGCCAAAATAATGTTGACAAAAATCAGTGGAGGCAAACTGGATATCAGAAGAAAAAGAAAACGTATGTGTACTAGTGAACATGTAGGCTTCCGAAAAAGGGACCTATGTAAATAATAATAATAATAATAATTAATTCAAAAAAAGTTATTATAAATAAACAAATATTGATAACTCAGCAGCCTGAGAAACTTAGAAAGAGAAAATGGAATTATTCGAGAGAAAGGGAGAGGGAAAAATAAGAATAGAAAAATTGAGAGAGAGAGAGAGAGAGAGAGAGAGAGAGAGAGAGAGATGAGAGAGGAGAGAATAAAAAAAATGGCTATACACCTTGCACTTCTGACAGAAGTCACGGCCGTTACGAGTTTGCAGTACTTTTTACCTGAGAAATATGACACCAACTTATCAATACACAAAGAAATAAACCAACATCCGAAAAATTGGAGCAGATATTCCCCAAGCTCCATTGTCTAGGGAAACAAAGTACACGCAGAATTGTTACTCTTAAAGATAAAGTTGAGTTCTGATCGTGCAATTTGCAGTATAACAGAAACAATTGTTAAAGGTAGATGACGTAGTACACACACACACACACACACCTATATATATATATAATTGTGTATTTTGATGTTATAAAGTCTATGAAATGATTCCGAAATTGACTAAATCCTGCCCCAAAATATCACTTCAATTAAAGAGCAATGCACAACGAAAGAGGTATGAGGGGATATATTATATATTATATGGTTCTAAAAATTTGGTCTAATCTTTTATGTTATTTCTTGTCATATTTCAAAACATAAGGGCATTTGATGACCAATCCTTTTCAGGGTACATCTTGTACTATAATACTCCCCTACAGTGACACAAAAAAGAATGAAAAAGCTCATAAATGATTTTTCACCTTTATCAAAACTCAACCTTCTCTTTAAGGGAAGCAACGATTTGTTTCAAGCGGCAGAAATCTAAGGCCTCGCTTTTCTGGACTTTTCTTTCAATGGTTATTTTCTTTAAATCTGGGACAAGAGAATATCGCTCAGATAATAGTGAAAGAACCTTCATCAAGCAGGAATAGACAACTCGAACTTTCAGAAAGGCCATGCTCTTGTCTTGTTATGCATCTCTTTTTTTAATCGGTGTATACTAATTGCTTCAAAAATATCGTTTTAGAAGATTTCTAAAGAAAATTCCTCTCTTTTAAAAAGCGAAAATTATATCGACATTCCTGTTTTGGGCATTTTTGAAAAGAATATAAATAAAGTTTTGATGAGTAATTACTTTTATGCTGAAACTTTACTCTAACTTAAAAAAGTTATTGGCACCATCGCACGTAAAAAGGCTTTGGTTGAACATGATGAAAGATAATATAATTCAGACATCATTCATGTCAATAGTCCATTGAAAACTCATTATTCGATTCAATTCAATCCTGTCAATTAATACTGGTTATTTTATTTTATTTCAGCAATGCTTTTTGATTAATTTAGTTATTGAAAATCAAACCGTCATTCTATCATCATATGAAAAGAAATATTATTTATTCAACAACTATACAACATTAATTTTGTGTGTGTGGGGGGGGGGGGGGGAGTAGACAATGATGATGATATTAATTTTGCTTCTCGTAATGAATTTATTTATCTATTAATTAATCAATGAATAAAACAGTTCATGTCATTCGCTATTATTATGAGCAAAGAAGGGTGTTAGGGGTTGTGGCCGATGATATTTCGTTGAGGTTCATAATTAATTAAACAGTTTCTGACATTCAATTACATAGCATGGAACTGTGAGGGGCGGAAGAAGTAAATAATGATATTTTGTTGTAGGGCATGATTAATTAAACAGTTTTCGACATTCACTGGAATGGGGCGAGGGGGTGGTGTGGACAAAGTTATTTTGTTATGAAGCATGATTAATTTAACACTTTCTGTCATTCACTGGTATGGGGAAGCTCTGAGTTTCCAACACACACCTGTCCGTATTATCACGACTCGCTGATATCATAGAGGAAAAACCCTTGATGATAGGGCAGCATAAATGCAGACGTCTGAGCCGCAACACTCACATGCACGACCAACTAGACGCCAATAAATTACACGCCTGGTATGGCATCATCAAAGAAAAATTGGAAAAAGTTTATGAGGAGGAAAAGTCCACTGTTACGTTTCGAGCCAAAGCAAGAAAAAGGAAAACTACAGCTCGCTTTTGTACCTCTCCTACTAAGCGTGTGATAGTTCTCCTAAGCAAAGCAAATAGATGATTTGGCTGGGAGGCGAAATGTTTTGGGGTGGAAGACGGGAAGTAGGCAAAGATAGTTAGATGAGGATTCGGCAACCTGGAGCTAAAGAGGAAAATGGCGCCTGTTTAGCTTGTGTCTAAGTGCGTTTCAGCGCACGTAATACGCTACGCGCGGTACGCGTAACGGTGCCCCCAAACAGGCTCTTGGTTGGACGAGTGTTCCGTATATTGCAGCCCACCGCCCAGGACATGGATTGTCGTAATATTAATTGTAACAAGAGTATACTACAGAACCGTGGTAGAGGAGGTGCAGTAATGTGGTTTCAGGAAAACTCTTTAAAGGGTTAAACCCTTTGTACTTGGGGTTCCCACCCGGGATGGTTCGCAGCAGTTTTTCCAGTATTATTGACACGATCTATGTTTCGCTGTAATGTGTCTTTACAGGAAAGATAGAGTTCAGTTAAGGTGAACCACATATATTAGCGCTCATGTGTGATACCTTTACAATTGCAGTTTTATGGGCTTCTCGCTCATAATGTCCAATCCTTTCCTCATACTTTCATTCTTTTTTTTTCTCTCTCTTCAAAGTCAGCGACGTTTTCCCACTCTATTAGAGATGGATATGTTGCGCTTTATAAATATTGTTATTATTATTATTATTATTATTATTGGCGTTTTCACGAATAGAGGACAACGCATTAAGCATAACGTCTGAAGCGCCATTCTAAATTATCGCGCATGTATTCCGTTACAAGGTTGTTTTCCCTTTCATTGCACGCTTTTCATGATTGGTTTGATTTTTAAAATTCAATTAAGGGAATTAATAAATGTCTGAATACGATTATTGTTGAAATATGATATTAGTGTTCCCTCATTAGCGAATATTAACGTATGGTGTGAGCTCTTCATCAAATTTAAAGCTCTTTATCGGGGTAATGCATAAAGCAAACTTGTTCAGAAACAGTTAAGAAAATAGTAGCCTAAATAGATCTAGAAATAGATGTACGCATCTAAAGTAGAATTTAAAGTAAGTCTGAATAAAATATCAAATCGATATCCGTGTCTGAACAATGCTTCTGCATCTAGTTTACTTCCATTTAATATGTTAAATAGATGCTGAAAGCAAGAGAAGAAGAAGAAGAAGAAGAAGAAGAAGAAGAAGAAGGAGAAGGAAAAAAAGGAAGAAGAAGAAGAAGAAGATAGTGAGAGAGAGAGAGAGAGAGAGGACCTGTATTCAATATTTTGGATAAAACCTTTTTAGTGACCGAACCGGCAACTATAACAAATAGTAATACAACATTTCGGAAACGCTGTCGTCCCTTAGAGCTAAAGAGTGATGATAATAATGAAATAATAATATGTCCATGTATTTAGCTCAGCAACTATATGAATTTACTCGCTTAATACAAAGTATCCAATTATTACCCCCGCCTGTAGCTGAACCGCCATGATTAGTTGCTAAAGCCGGATACCCATTTACTTCACCTGGATGGAGAGTGGCAAATGTAGATTAATGTCTTGCCAAAGGACATTAGTGCCCTGACGGGACTCAAACCACAGACCTTTTGATTCACAGTCCGATGAAGTATCCACTAGACCACCGCAATTTTTTTGTTTTTTTGCAGTGCACTAATGACCGAGTGAATGATACCAAACAATAATTAATTTATTATACTAGCTATGAAATTTCGATTAAATCCTCATATAAATGATTTAATATTTTTTGAGCATATTCTTTCTAATTGTACAACAATTTCCTTATCAAATATAGTACTTACCCAACATACCGGATTAAAAATGTTGATTAGATGTATCACAAATTTGTTGTAACATTTTAGACCTTAGCACTACTAATCGACATGTATATAATCCCTTCTGCTTTTCAGCAATATTCTTGTAAAAAAAGACTAAACAATATTTCCTTATGACAGCTTTAAAATGTTAATAAAATCATTTACAAACTCGCCGAATATTGATCTAACACTTAGGACTAAAGAGTTTATCAAGCATCAAACAATATTTTGAAAATTTCATTCCCCTTCTACAGCAAATTTATTGTCAAATATTGCTACACAATATTCTCTTGTGGCAGCAATTTCTCTACGATTCGGAAATACATATAGCCCCGGGTGATAATTCATCGATGCATAATGGTTTCACGTTGGGAGGTGGTCTACCCGAATCACCAAACAAAAGAAGAGATGAAATATAAATTGTTGAGGTGAGTAAAATTGCGCAGTACAAATTTTGTCTGTAAAGGGTCATGAAAGGGATTATTTGTGAACCGATACTATAGAAAGGAAGCGTTTTGACATATTAATATATAAACACATATTTCAGCATATCAGTGATAGACGTACATCAAACAAGGTATTTATGAATACATGTTTTTGCAATAGATGAATATACGATAAAAATATTTAGCTACAATGATTAATAATAATCGAGGTTGGACTACATGCTTTTTTGTTGTTGCTCTGTTAAAACAGCGTTCGACCAACTTGATGCTAACTTCGTTAAAAAATAATGAATAACCAATTTTAGAAAGCAAAGTCATATTTTGTCAATTATTGATTAAAATAAAAAACACGGGGTTGTTGTTCAGACATTTTAGGAGCCTAAAATAAATCTTAAATACATGTATCCGAGACAAACCGGTAATGTTTGGGAGTCACCTAGACAGTCAGAGAAGTACATTGTCAGTGATATAATTAATGGTTATTCAATCAAATTTGGTGTGAGCGATAAGAATAAAAATAGATTAAGACAGGCGATGCAAAAGTAAGATTAGTTATCTCCTAAAGACGATGTAATAAACGAAGGTTATTATGATACGATTTCTAGGACCTAATATGGAACTATGCCGAAACTTTGTTTGATCTGTGTTATGACAATTCATTTTTTTATAATTATTACTTGATTTAAGTTCATATACAAGAAATATGATGAATATCAAGATGATATGAAACAGACAATGATACAAGTGATGACTATTTAATGGTTGGAAGGGGGAAATGTGAGCACATCGTTATTATTTGAACATGTGAACGATTCGGAAAAGAAACTTCCCTCCTCCCTGCGGGACGCTCCTTTGGGGGCAGGGGGCAAGGTCGGGGAAAGCCAACCCAGACATATGGCCCACATTTGTGAAGGATATCTTATAAGAAAATATTATCTCTGTATGGTAAAAATATCTCATTATGATCCATGTTCTTGGTTTTAGATCAACAATGACCAGTCGAGCAAATCTATATATCCGGAGCTTTGAGGTTGACAAATTCAATGTAGACGATGTACTGGCCGTACAACTAGCCCATGACATTGTGTGACATTTACTCCGCAGTTTCTAACTTCAACCTTTGACCAAACACTTGTACATATCCTAACACTAACATTAAGCACATTCTAAAAGATTAATTAATTTGTATTTCCAAATTTCAAAGCTTCATTTCATAAACGTTTAAAGGAAAATCCAAACTTGATAGGAAACTACTGTAGAAGAAAGGAGAAAAATTAGAGAAGCGTACTCGTGAAAGTCTAATGAAATCTTACAAAATATGAGAAAGCTATAATTTTTTATAAAGTTTCAATTAATAAAGACCCGGGCACTTCACATTGGCTTAATCGGCAATGTCCATGTGACTTAGTGTTGGACAGCCTTACCATTTGTTAGAAACACAAATTGACAACAACAACAACAAGTATCTTTTTTAAATCTTAGACTCGGGATGGCCTTTTCTTTTCAGAGGACCTGTAATAATAAACTTTCCATTATATATTTAGAGAAGTGCCCCAAGGATTGAAGACACTTACGAGAATAAAAAGAAATTGGTGATATTTTTGTACACGACAAACAGGACAGTTATCCGTTACTACGTCCCAATCCATTGACAAAATTGCCAATATGAGATTCGCATAGTGATTTCATATTTCAAACATAAATGACTTTCTCATTATTGAGCCGACTCATTTCATACCTTAGCCATTTTGTTCATCCGATTTTACGCGTTTCATTCAAATTAACTAATTACAAGGGTTGGATTGACCTTTAAAAGTATGAAATACACGTCTTGCAAAGTCTACGAAATATTCATTGATATTGTGTTCCCCCTTTTTTTTTAGACAAACACAATCCTGGATCATGCGCCCTGATTATCTCAGTTGGTGCCGAGAATAACAATTAACTGTGGACAGTAAATGCAACACCTTTAGCCTAAGTAGTAACACGTGGTTAACCTTGGGGACGTTAGATTTGTTAGCGTCCGATTTCGTTTACATATAACACTGGACGAGGCAGATGTTATTCGTGGTGAAATGGAAACGCTTGAACGAGGACGCGCGGAAATTGGAGCATGCGCACAGTTCATACGATATGTGTATCGATGTTAATGGCCAGAGCCCTGCAACGTAAACAAATTACAATCAAAGATAACACGTCCAAATATCTCTTTTAATCAATCATAATCTTACAAATAGTAAGGTTGGTTTTTGTTACAGACAGATACAACGCATGGTAAACTACGATTAATTGCAGCAAGATTTGGTACATGTACATTGATTTATATGACTGATTGTTAGTCGATTTTTATGAAACAGTGACCCGATCATTAAATAAGCAAGCTTTAACCACAGAGACCTACACAAATTGAAGCGTAACTAATTTTTCGTGCTTGATTCCAAGATTCATCCAAGGTGAGTGACACATTTTAAACAAGAATATCAGATTGACCTTGACCCGAGTAATTATGATGATATCTTCAAAGTAGTAAGATGACACTGATTCTCAAGTTATATCTTGTGATATAAATACCCCCCCTCATATTCATAACTTTACAGCACTGAGACTGATGCCGTCAAAGCATGGACGTAGTAGGTCCATGGTCAAAGTAAGGGTACACTTTCATCACTAGCTGGTATTAATAAAAACAGAAACAGGAGAAATAAATTAGTGAATGTACAAGCCTTATCCGATTAATATTAGGAAAGTTTAATATTAATTTTGAAGCTGTCATCAGTGAAACACAAATTGGCAACACTTTGACATATCTTGAGAGGTCCCTCCAATTCGCTCTGTACAGAAAATTTAATTGACTCGTATTAATTAGTTGTGGACGACGGAGCAGATTGTTTCATACAAGGGTTGTATAACAAATATTTGCAATTAGCATTTTAGTTGTATGTATGCAAATGGAAGGTACATTTATACAGAGTTGCTAATTCATGTTTGATTGATCGCAACTTCAACACTTAAACTAATGCCCTTTAAGGGCAAGTCTACACTGATAACTAGCTGGAATTAATAAAAGCAAACAAAAAGAGATCAATGAATTAGCGAAAGTTTGATCATTATCCGATTAATATAATAATAACTCTTTCATGCTTGCAAACCAAATCTATAGTACCCTAGACGTAAATGGATGAAAGCATTGCATTTGCCTCCCCTTTCTCAGTTAAATTCAGCCACCAAGTTAACTCGATGAATATCGAGAAGGAAAAAAAAGCATTTCTTCTTATGGGCATGTATAGGAAATTGAACAGTAGACTTTGGTAACGGGCCAACTTTTGAAAGTACTACCACCCTTTTAAAGAGAAGGTTGAATTATGGGAAAAGTTTGAAAATAATTTGTGAGGTGTGGAAGAGTATTATAGACAAAATGTCCCATGAAAATGATGGCTCTTAAAGGTAAAGACCAGTTATGGTCATGCGATTGCATTGTGAAAGAAACGTTGTGGAATCGATTAGAAAAGGTTGATCATCTAGCATATAAGTATTGGTGTGTACTACAATCATCAAAATGATAAGAAATTTGGCCCATTCTTCGTAAAGTTACAAGCACTATACACAGAAAGATGTATATGGGACTACCCTATATCTCTCACAATCAAATAGATATACTAATTTACCAAATATATCAATTAGTAGGCGGTTTCCCGGCAAATTTTTTATCATCATGTATTAGTCAAAACATATTCTTTCACATGATTGGTAATGAGAGCTTCCATTTCATTTTTTGAAATTGGGGCGTTTCCAAAACTGGTCTTTACCTTTAAATACTCCCTCATATTCGAAACGTGACATGAGGCAGCTAATGTTTGTGGACTACACTTACATGCCACATGTTTATGTAGTTTCATTATTCACCTTTCGGTGTATACAGTGCATGAGGCTTTTTAGCAAGAATGGGCCATTCCTTATCATTTTGATGACAACAAATGCAGATGAACATTCTTTTCCAATCGCTTCAACCAGTTTTCTCTCACAAGGCAATCGCATAACGAGAACTCAACTTTATCTTTAAACTACATACACCCAGAAGGGCACTCATAATTATGTTTGCTCATGTATTTGGCTATGGAGTATTGATATGGTTGTCAGTTTTACCACTGGATCTACTATGAAGGGGAGAGAAAAAAACGTTCTATCTTTAAAATACATACACCCAGAAGGGCACTCATAATTATGTTTGATCATGATTGTATTTGGCTATGGAGTATCGATATGGTTGTCAGTTTTACCATGGATCTACTATGAAGGGGGAGAGAAAAAAACGTTCTATCTTTAAAATACATACACCCAGAAGGGCACTCATAATTATGTTTGCTCATGTATTTGACTATGGAGTATTGATATGGTTGTCAGTTTTACCACTGGATCTACTATGAAGGGGAGAGAAAAAAACGTTCTATCTTTAAAATACATACACCCAGAAGGGCACTCATAATTATGTTTGATCATGATTGTATTTGGCTATGGAGTATCGATATGGTTGTCAGTTTTACCATGGATCTACTATGAAGGGGGAGAGAAAAAAACGTTCTATCTTTAAAATACATACACCAGAAGGGCACTCATAATTATGTTTGCTCATGTATTTGGCTATGGAGTATCGATATGGTTGTCAGTTTTACCATGGATCTACTATGAAGGGGGAGAGAAAAAAACGTTCTATCTTTAAAATACATACACCCAGAAGGGCACTCATAATTATGTTTGCTCATGTATTTGGCTATGAAGTATTGATATGGTTGTCAGTTTTACCATGGATCTACTATGAAGGGGGAGAGAAAAAAACGTTCTATCTTTAAAATACATACACCCAGAAGGGCACTCATAATTATGTTTGCTCATGTATTTGGCTATGAAGTATTGATATGGTTGTCAGTTTTACCATGGATCTACTATGAAGGGGGAGAGAAAAAAACGTTCTATCTTTAAAATACATACACCCAGAAGGGCACTCATAATTATGTTTGATCATGATTGTATTTGACTATGGAGTATCGATATGGTTGTCAGTTTTACCATGGATCTACTATGAAGGGGGAGAGAAAAAAACGTTCTATCTTTAAAATACATACACCCAGAAGGGCACTCATAATTATGTTTGATCATGATTGTATTTGACTATGGAGTATCGATATGGTTGTCAGTTTTACCATGGATCTACTATGAAGGGGGAGAGAAAAAAACGTTCTATCTTTAAAATACATACACCCAGAGGGGCACTCATAATTATGTTTGCTCATGTATTTGGCTATGAGTATCGATATGGTTGTCAGTTTTACCATGGATCTACTATGAAGGGGGAGAGAAAAAAACGTTCTATCTTTAAAATACATACACCAGAAGGGCACTCATAATTATGTTTGCTCATGTATTTGGCTATGGAGTATTGATATGGTTGTCAGTTTTACCATGGATCTACTATGAAGGGGGAGAGAAAAAAACGTTCTATCTTTAAAATACATACACCCAGAAGTGCACTCATAATTATGTTTGATCATGATTGTATTTGACTATGGAGTATCGATATGGTTGTCAGTTTTACCATGGATCTACTATGAAGGGGGAGAGAAAAAAACGTTCTATCTTTAAAATACATACACCCAGAAGGGCACTCATAATTATGTTTGCTCATGTATTTGGCTATGGAGTATTGATATGGTTGTCAGTTTTACCATGGATCTACTATGAAGGGGGAGAGAAAAAAACGTTCTATCTTTAAAATACATACACCCAGAAGGGCACTCATAATTATGTTTGCTCATGTATTTGGCTATGGAGTATTGATATGGTTGTCAGTTTTACCATGGATCTACTATGAAGGGGGAGAGAAAAAAACGTTCTATCTTTAAAATACATACACCCAGAAGGGCACTCATAATTATGTTTGCTCATGTATTTGGCTATGGAGTATTGATATGGTTGTCAGTTTTACCATGGATCTACTATGAAGGGGGCCCGGAGAGAAAAAACGTTCTATCCCCCCCCCCCCCCCCCTCGACTGCAATGGCTTCCAATCAAACACACTCAGTTCTCAATAACAAAGATTGACTTTCCTCCGATTTACTTTATACTCCGTGCCGAAAAAGGTAAAGTAGACCGTGCCCTCGAGCGATCGGACCGAGTCAAAGCCGCATGGGGTCCCGGGAGTTACGGCGGAAAGAGTCGGTTGTCTTTCGTCCAAGAAAGAAAGTTAGCCCGTCCAATTTGGCCGTTTCCTTCCGTTTTGTCACCCGTACTGTGTTACTTTATGTAACTCAATGTACTCTACATGGAGTATACTCTATGTAGTTAGTGTTCTCCATATTTCATCGTTTGTCTTAGCTTTATAAACCCTCTTGTTGCTAAAAACCTTCAATATTCATTCAGTGGCCGTCATGATTGCCACTACTACCATGATAAGCTGGAAGTGAAAAGAAGGGCATTTAGTTTTATTTGAAATTTTGTTTAATATGGAAACAACTCTAACAATAGTCTGAACCATTATATTATTAAGTGATTAGTATTCACAGATAAATAGATCTCAATTAATTTGCACTCTCCGATGTCCTTGAATTTATCCAAGTTTTAAAATGTAGGCCTTTAGACCTACAATATTATTACAGAATAACTTGTAATGTTTGAAAAAGATCCTTGCTAAATCTAGCCAGAAATGTAATGTTCCTATTGCAAAGTAATATAACTAACTGTGTAGCTTAGTAGAAAACTATTTCTTGCTCTAAGATTATCTGTAACTAAGGGTGAGTGTGTGCGTGTGTTCGGATTTGTGTGGGGTAGAAAGAGAATGCCATAACATATCATTATATGTGATGTAATATATAGCATTTGCATTTTATTTGTAGTAACCATTTAGCGAAAAAAGACAATTCGTGAACTTAAGCTCTCCACATCCTGTAATTGATATACTTATTGGTTTATAACTGTTCCTAAAAGTGGGCCAGTGTACTATATGTCATGAAAGAAACAACCATTATACCATAACATTAAAGGGATAGTTGAGTTCTGTTTTCAGACCGCAAATGCCTTCAAAGTGCATGGTTATTGCTCTTTTTCTTATCTATGACATTTATAGTGCCCTTTTAGAACCTAAAATTGCTATGAAGGTAATTTTAGACCCCAAAAATATGTGTGAAATTTAGCCGGCAATACGATCATACCAATTCAGCTCCACTTACAAAAAAACACGGTGACCGTTGATTAATTATTTAATTAAAAATAACAATACATGAGCCGGCTAATTGTGGGTAATACAAGCAACACGAAAATGCCGACAAAAAAGCCAACATCGGCATTGGCTGAAATACGGCGTAAAAGGCGTTATTTTTTTCAAAATATCTAATATTTGTGGTGGTACACAAGTATTAGAAATCGTTATATTTCAGCCGTCTCTGAACCGATTTTGATCAAACAAAGATGATTTTGTCATTTAAATATGATGTTCTTTCCAATTTGACACTCAGTTTTTCATTATCTCACAAAACATTGTTTTGTGTAGCGCCCTCTGCAACAGAACTCAACTATCCCTTTAATGAATTTATTGTCCAAATAAATATTTTTTGTTTCATCTAGTGTCTCCTTCGTTTAGCAAGTTTAATCAATAAAGTGATGTTTAAAAAATGATTAACTCTGTTTCAGATTGAAAATTGACTTAAAGCCTTACATAAAAGTGGATCTCGTAAATGACCTGATAAAGGCAAAACTTCCAGTTTCGTCAAAAATTGAATCAGGCAAAAATTGTATAAGCCTGACGATACAAGCATTACTGTAGGCACATAAATCATTTAAAATCATTGGTTAAAAGCATCATACATTTTAAAGTGGACATTTTAATTCCTTATTGTACCTTATTAAACACCTTTAGAGCAGATTTGAAAGATGGGCGCTAAAATAAGAAGAACTGCAGATCACATCGCCAAAAAGAAACTCAACCATGAACCTGAACCTGGGGCCAACACTATCCTGAAACTTAAACACTGTATAAATCCGTCGTCGGCTAATTTGCAGTTTATATTGGAGTCGTAATACTCTATAGATGGATGACTGTGTCTTAGTGTATACCTGAAATGTAGAAGGAAACAAAATGAAAATTATGCATTATTTGTGACTCATAACATGTAGGCCTATGATGTCTGGTATACACCCTGTCTCGAATGATACCACAACGTACTTTCTCTTTTATCTTGTATGAGTATAGTGAGAGGTCATGAGCTAATCTGACTCACATCTTTGCATATCGTAACCAAGCAAATTAGTTTAAGTTTCTTCTTTCCCTCATCTCTACCCTCTTTCTTTGAAATTGTTGTTTTTAAAATCCAGTGTTCTTCCCTCTTTTTCTATCTGTCTTAATAGCAAGTCAGACTCTTCCTTTTCTATTTCTATTTTAGTTCAACTGAGGGCTTCAAACACATCTAGCCCTGCTATATACTGTTTATTAAATATATATTTGTTATGAAGTAAACGTATAACTCAATTGTTATTCTTTATTTTGTTTACATTTTCTATTTATCGTATTAAAATGTTATTACCACATTAATCCACTTGAAAATGTATGTTCGGAAAAAAAGACGAGTCAAGTAATAAATCAAATAAAAATAGATCAAGATTAACATGCTAGCTATCAGTGATGTAGCTACCGGAGGCACGGACGGTACACCCCCCCCCCCCCCCCCTCCCTATCAAAATATAAATAAAGAGAAAGAGAGGGGGAGCTAATGGGGGAATCCACTCGGGGGTGGGAGACATATTAGAGATCACTTTATTTGGAGTGTAATCCATTTCCACTTCTGTTGGAATCCACTCATAAATAATGTTAACTGTTAAATTTTACTAATGTTGAGAGTGGTTTTCCAATCAAACAATATTGATCACTGATATGATTCCCCTAAAGTGAATTACCCTTTTTTTATATTTAAAGAGTATTTCAAAATGTTTATAGCTTTCAGAATTCGGCTAGACATCCTAACCTGTGCACTGTCTGAGTGTCGGCTCCTTTTCAACTTTCAATTTTCTTCTTGTACATTCTTGAAGAAGTTTACTAAGCAGCCCCAAATTGACCAAAAGAGATGGGAAACACTCGGCAGGGGGTCTGTCGACCCACCATCAACAACAGGAAGCTCAAAAATATACCGCGCCATCTTAACTTCTCATCTCGCAGGTAATAATACGTGTGCGTACAGGTAAAAATGTGGGTGTGTTTAGAACTCGTGTAATTGAGTTGTCTGTGATTCGAAAAATTGAATGAATCAGGAACATAATGTGGTGAACCGTACAGACAGCATGGTTGAAATTTGGAAGAGTACTACGAATTAATTTTTAGACATGCACAATCATTCACTTCTTGAATTGATTTAGCAATTCCCTAAAATGAAAATGACTGAATATCAAGAATGGAATAATTTATATAATTATAATCATACACATAAGAGCAATTTTACACACACAAATTAATAGCTTAAAGAATAATTAGGTAATTCTCTAGAGACCGAAATTTCACATATATATTGAATAATCGTTATAATTCCGATGTAAGGCTGTCTATCTATTATTACATGAAAGATAAATGTATTTTATTCATTAAATGGTCCATAAGTTCAAGTTTAATAGGATGATAAAAGCAAACTGTGTGATAGAGAGCTACAGACGTCAAAAGAGGCAATGTAAGAACTGATACAACGAATGCCCACATGACCAAAGCCTAACTCTTTGCGTTGATGGATGATAATTACAATTAGCATAACAGATCGACGTTATCAAGGTGATTTTAAAGTTGTATTTTCTACATATTAAAAGTCAATGGAGTACTTAAACATAGGCAAGTAGAATTGGGAATCTAGAAAGAAAGACAAAAGTTCATTGACATTCCTGTCGGAAGAACAGTACTTTAACTTTTGACTATACATACTTTCGTTTTGCTGAGATGTGGTTACAAATTTAACTTAGAAAATCAAGACATGTTATTTCCTTCAAGTTTAAGGGAATAACATGTCTTGATGTTCTTAAAATGTAACGCCCAATGTCAGCTTCTCGAAATGTCATCTCACAATCGATTTTTGCCATTTGCCTTGAAAAGAAATATCACCTGTTTTAGGAATACACGACTTTATTTTGTTGATTTTTTTCTATGATGGGTAAATGTTGATCTTCTGCATAAAAATAATGTAACATCAATTAGAACATATTCATTACGTAATTGTCTCGGCAATATCACGGGGCAAATGATTGAAGCCAAAATCGAATTCTATAGTTGGCCACTTCTCTACAAGATTTCGGAAAGGATCTATGTCGCGAAAAACTAGAAAAATACCATGTTGTTTGATTGTAATCTTTTTTTAAACATCAAAATCAAGTCTCTGAGGATATTTGTAAATCTTGCCTCTTTCTTTAATGTCTGAAAAGGTTGAGGCATATACGACAGAAGTTGAGAACAGCGGGACGCTAATGAGAAAAGGAACATCTCATGAGGAACTCACCAAGACGTTACAAGCGTTACACCCCGCCACACCTGTGTGACCGGCTATACCAGCCCGAACACCCACCGTCTGTCACGTTAATAAATGACTTACCAACCTAATTGCATGACCGGGTATTGCCGCTGCGAACTGCTCAGTAAGGGGGCTAGGGTACTATGATTTGAATGTATATTTAGATGTTTTAGATACGCGAGGGATACGTAAACTTGAAGAGATCAAATGTTTTGTCTACTTTAGCCTATATCTGACCTACAAAGA
Organism: Strongylocentrotus droebachiensis; assembly: GCA_035222895.1. Lineage (NCBI taxonomy): Eukaryota > Metazoa > Echinodermata > Echinoidea > Camarodonta > Strongylocentrotidae > Strongylocentrotus > Strongylocentrotus droebachiensis. The sequence continues at coordinate 120,859 of JAVYIG010000493.1, forward strand.
AATAGGTGGGCTTGAATTAATGTTAACTTCTAACATTCCATGTTCACTACAGCCTCCCCCCCCCCCCCCCACACACACACCCTTTTTCTATTTTTCTTTCTTCTCTCTTTTTTTTTTCTCTCTCTCTCTCATTATATCTACGTATATCTGTCTCACCCATTCCCTTTATCTCTGAATATCTCTTCATCCTTCTCTCTATCCCGGCCATTCTCTCTTTCTATCAGTTCTTCTCCTTCCCTTTCTTCTCTACTCTCTTCCTCATTGTTTTTTCTATTGGACATTTGCTCTAGCTATTATTCTCCTCATGTTCTTTGCTCTTACACTCTCCACAAACGTCCCTTTGTCATATCCTCCGTGACCTCATAAACTAAACTATTACCATGCTTATTGTTCTCTTACCACACTCTCAAATGACGGTGTGCTTCTTAAGTATTTCCTAAATTTATGGTATTGAAATAACAAAACGATATATTCAAGATTATAGTTACAAACCTTTGGCTCTCAACAGCATGAAAAACCGGCTGTAATGATCGTTTAGGCCAAGTATTCTTTGCCCACCTTGTTTGAGCATCGAAAGTGCATGTTAAAATGAAATTTAAATTAACAAACTTCAATTTCAAAATTGCAAATTGACACCTAGGAGCATTATTGTACACATAAAATTATGAAATAACAAAGAACCCTCTCCTCGTCATTTTCGAAAAAGACGGACGGAAAACTAGGAAACAATTTTACTTGACTTTTACACATGTCATACTTTCACAGTTCTTCGTCCACCGTACGCCTGATATTAGCATAAAACCTGTTCAAAATCCTAAAACGCTTTTCCCCTCTAACGATGTATCTCTCGAAAAACAAAAAGAATTCGAAATACAAAGCATATTTGATTTTTAAGGAATGCACCTTTTTATTATTTATATCTGTACATCACACGACACTGTGCGAGTTATTTGACGTAACAAGACTATTTACACGAATTTTTACATGCCTTCAAACATAGATCAATATACAATGCAAGTATAAGGTGGGCATAAACATATCTTTCCTTTTTTAACAATTCGCATCATCTTTCATATAACTTAGGTCGACTTTCCATAAACATTCAATTGTTCTTCAGTTCCAGAATAATTGTTCATTGTTACATTGCCATCATATAGCATATTTTCGAGACGTAAAATAATGGGTGAGTATTATTACCTTGATACAACTGTTATTACATCTGTAAGAATTATTTGATTTTGTTTTTGTTAGTCTAATTCAAAAAATGTATTCCACACGACGCTTCGCGCCAAAACTTAAAAACAAAATACTTTCAGATTAAAAAAACTTCACGAGTCACAACAACATTATTTCAAGTTCATGAGAAAATTTGTTGTCAATGACAAGGAAATGTTGCTATAAAGTTCTACAAAGTTTTCAACATTGTAGAGTCAAAATGCATATTCAAACTTGGTGGTATTTCTTTTTGGTGGTATTTCTTTTTGATCGAATGGTTTGCAATAGATATAGTCGTTATTAAATCTGTAACATTTATAAGATAAAAATAGTTTTTCTCTAGTTCAAAATAGGTATTCCACAGGATGGTTTGTGCCAAAAATTAAAAACAAAATACTTTCTGATCGAAGAAATATTACGAGTCGAAATATTAAAATGCATATTCAAAGTTGGTGATATTTATTATCAATCGAGTGGTTTGCAATAGAACATGGAAGAATCATTTCTTTCATATAAGGCAGAAGCTTATTTGTAGACGGTGGGAATTAGAACGATTCGATGGTTACATAATAAAGACATCAACATACTGATCGAAGCGTTTTACAGGATGAAAAATGATGATAGATAACCAGAATTGTACAGAAACTCTTCGTTTAGATCATAATGTTTTTGCATACATTTCAATCAGTCTTCTGGAAGATTGCTGACCATTTGCATTGCCATAGAAATGTTAGAAACATTAGCATAACTAAGCCTGTGTGACACGGTACAAAATCTATTTGAATACTGTTATTTACAATGTATCGGTAGAACTAATTCATTGTATGAACTGAATCAAAATTCTGCCGAGTATTATTTGTATAATGTAATTCTATATCACGCACAGAAACTAGACTTTAAAAGAAAAAAGATTCGAGATTAGTTACAATTTCTCAAAATGTTCATGTCATACAATGAAGGCATTCGTGAAAATCATCAAAATGTGTACATTTCTTCATTTTCTCAATTTTATCTGGCGGAATCGTCAAAATCTATGTAAAATGTATTCCACATGTCAAGACAGTCACAATAGAACGTCAACAATTTCAACACATCATACATGACAAGACGATACAACAATTAAAAGTAGTTTGATGATTTTGTTTATCTTCAATCCATGAAGTTGCACTTGTATATAATAAGGCTGATACGGCTTTTACAAGTAGGTGGGTAACTTGGAGAGAATTTGCATAAGAACAATCAATTGTTTAACTGCTGTATATTTCAATTTGAAGGTAATCTTGAGTTCTGATAATGACGAGAAGAAAAAAATGTCACAGATTCAAAACATTTTTTACTAACTGTTTTCTACTACAAAGTAGTAAAACATGCTAAGCGATTTTGGTTGGAAATGCTAGATAGCTGAGTATCATTTTTTGAACGCTGTTAAACACGTGGTATCGTGGTAGCCATCCTCTGTGTCAATCAATATTACAAACTTGGTTTCAGTGAATGTGATTTCATTTAGTTTGCTCACATTTTGCTGATATAAATCACTGATCATACTGCATGATCAACTAATCAAAATTAACTACCACTGTTACAATTATTATCATTGTTACATCTTTACCAGAAGTGAGATTAGCTTTAAATAAGGTATGAAGGTTTTATTTTAGACAATCGACGCAAACATGCCAGTATCAATTTGAAGAAATTAAATATTTGACAAACCATGTAAAGGAACATTGTTAAAGTGAGTCCATCATTCAGTATTTATTTTACAACCAGATAACTCCATGAAAACCAGGTATGCGTCCTTATACTTATTTGATTGAGGATTTATATGAAAATTTGAACAATAACACTAAAGAGTGCCCGCTTTTATTGTTGTTGAGTGTATTTCTGGCTTGATTCGTTTAGTTTAACTTTAAACTGTCGTCAAGGCCGAATAATAAACAATTTATTGTTGCCATGGTCACAAATCTACTTTTCATATGAATAAGAAGATACTTATTATCGAAAATCACTACAAACCCTGGCTTTTGTCAAAGGTGCTTTACAAGGCGACACCCGACATGGATGAGTTGTATTTTATGACATGACATTCGACAGTCAGTTTTGAGGTATCAAAGTTTTATTTTTAAAATAATTTAAGGCGAATAATAAATTTATTTATAATATTGAGTCTTTCGAGTTAAATGTAAAATGAAGAAGGCAATAAATAAGTCAAAATATATTTGTATCACATTGAACATAGTTTAGGAAACATTTTGTTGTGAAGAAAGAGAGAAAGATAGGAGAAAGGATAAATAAGGGAGGAGGAGATAGAGAGGGAGGGAGAAAAATGAGAGACAAAGAGAAAGAGGGCAATAGAGGGAGACAGGGAGATACAAAGGAAGGAAGAGAGACTTGGCAATAATGACAGAGTGCCAATTAAATGGCAATAGGTATTATGAAAATGTATCACAATGATACCGTTTTGTTACAATTTTATAGAGAGAGAATCAATAATATTGATCGGAGACAAATTTCCATTGGAGTCAATGCTATATATATATAATAGTATTTTGGCAAACAGTTGTAAATGTCCAGGGTGTTGACTCTTCAGCTACCCCTAGGTCACGGGTATGCCGATCCTGAGTGGGGTGCCCGTCCAAGCCCTGCAGAATGGGTCAAGAGTGTCGAACCTACACTCGGACCATGGTTATTGGCTCCCGAACCTACCGGAGATGGCTCATTACTTGGCGGGGTCGGCATCCCTCCCGCACTCTGGCACACGTACCATTCACTCAAGTTCGTTCCCGCGTTCGTCGCCAGGCTCGACGCCGTGATCGAGCCGCCGCCGCTGCCTGCACCAGCTCCCGCTCCTCCCGGGATCCCACCGCTGCCGCCACCTCCGACAGCCTGGCTGTTATGCTCCGACGAACCCGCCGGAGAGGGCTCGCTACTGCTGTCGTTGGCTTCTTCAAAGGGTGGCGGTGGTGATTTGCTGTGGACCTTCATGTGTTTGCGTAAGGAGCTCGGATGTGTGTAGCTCTTGTCGCATCCCCTGACTCGGCAGTTGTAGGGCTTGTCCGAGGTGTGCACGTGAGAATGTTTCTTACGGTCGCTGGAGTTGGCAAAGCGACGGTCACATCCCTCGAACTCACACTTGAAGGGTTTCTCACCTGCATAGGCGGAGAAGAACAAAGCAAAGAAGGAAAGAAATATTAAAATGTAATCGACCAAGAGACTCATCGGATAGGATCCTGACCACAACGACCGTTTTGTTAGAAGGGTGTGATATATTCGGCCCATAGGGTCATTCGTTAACCAACGATTCAGAAGTGGGAGATATGCCCATACTGGATCAAATGATCAGAGATATTGCATGAACCTAATTAACGGTTCGGATACTTGAAGGTAAAACTTTACAGATTGGTATAACAAATGTACAGTGCTTGTAAGAACATTATGGAGCGAAATGTTAAGTCGACACACGCCCCCAACAATGAATTTCAATGAATGAACTCAGCATCATTGAGATATGGTTTTCAATACAAATGCAACAAAATGAATACGTGAAGAAATCCCTCACGCAAGAGTAAATCTGAGTCACAGATGTTGATTAAAACATCCACATGATCAAGGTACACATTGACACCTCCACAAATGCATTCACAACTCCTTTATTTATGGTTTTTATTCATGTTTCATGTATTATTTTTTGTTGTTGATTGTTTTTTGTTGTTTTTTTTTTTGCTATTTTAAAAACGAAAGTCTTTGAATTCACCCTCATTGTTGATAGATTATTCTTAGTTTGCCTTAAAATCATGATTTGGTACATGTATATTACTTAGAATTTGTTTTTCTTCTATAATCTTTGATCATATTGCGTTTATACTTAATCTGGACCAACAGGGCCATTGCGGAAAGCAGTTTCATAACTTACAATGTTACCCTATAAAACATTAACAACAAAAAAAAAATCAAATTAACTTCACAAATTATTAAATAAATTAATAATTTATTGAAATAAGGCACAATCTTTCTCGTCTCTTTTGCTTATGAAAAAGAAGAAATGTGCATCAAACCCCACCAGAGTAATTTTAGTTTCACGACCTGTAGTTCCCGGAAGCCTGAGGTGTCTCCTATGAGTTCCTGTATCGTTCACGCCATGAACACCAAGTACTATAAATATTTCACTCGAAACGTCAGTTGTTGCTGCGGTGACGATTTACTCTGAAGTTCCTTAATCCGAGTAAAACGCCAAAAACAGAGGGGAAGTTTGTGAGGCTTGGATACGGTCAGCTGGCATTTCTTTTACACGGGAAATTGGGATTTGATGGAGCTTAGGTTATTGATAGATTTGTGGCGAACGGTAGTTTTTTTTACCAGGATTGAATGAAAAAGCAGGAGTAGTAGGTGAGATACAGCTTTTGCTCCGTCATGAGGAATTGATTCAGAATCTTGAGATGGTGTAGTAACATTCTGATGTCAAATGCATCGCATAAGGACCCCCGTAATGTTCATAGTTCTTTAAAATAACAAAACAAATAAATGGATTTTGATATAAATGACAATGATGGTAGGATCTTTATATAAACGGGGGGAAAGGCAAAAGTATTTTCTATGAGTATGATGATGATGATGATGATATAGACGAGAATTATAAATTTTGTTCATTGCAAAAAGTGCTTTCCTTTTAATACGAGCGCCCTTTTTTTAACAATATGATAGAAGATTTCTTTACTAATTTATGTATAATCATGTTCCTTTACCAGAGTTCTTTTAAAGCTTTCCATATGTAAATCGCCTACCGATCCCACGTTTTATTATTTCTTCGATTGTATGATGAAAATATGATGAGGATTATGATGGTTATGTTAATACATGAAGATAAAGTTTGCACAGTATTTGCGAGCTGGGAAAACTGTAATACTCGCTCATGCAGGCACGCCCTTATTCCATCACGCACACCGACGCCACGCACACTACCGTCAAAAAGACTCCTCACTCTATTACGTAACATTCAAACTATTTGTGAATGACATATTGATTAGGACACAACTCAAGTATCATCGATATCACTCCAAAAAATGAATGTGGGTCGGACTTCAGCTAATTGGTTACAATTGGCGTCCAAACTACTCAGTGAGTGCCTATACAAAGAAGTAAACATGTTTACTGCTATTGAGTTTAATCGTGGAGTTTGGCTAGTTCAATCGCTGTTTGGAGTATGTACTTTAAACACTTCACGGCGCCATGTAGGTTTAAAGCTCATTATCACCAATTGAGTTCATTAATAAAGCTGTTTCTTTAAGCAGTATGATAATCCCCCGATCCAGACAATTATTATTAAGCTTTTTCCTCTTTACTGAGCATGCGTATGCTGGGTGATGATACACTTTATGAAATGATTTCAAGTCTTGGAATTTCAATTTTGGATAAACTAACGGAATGTATAGTGTAAGATCCATACTTATGATATCAACCTATTAATAATTGTGTTTAAAGACAAAGCTTTAAATGTCTTGGCAGTAGAATAACTAGAATTGAACAGATTCCATTTATCTCAAGATTAATCCACTACATAAGCACACAATCGTGATGTTAAATGATCATTTTCTTTCTAAGAATAGGAATATTTTCGACGTGAATCAGAAATGACCTTGATTCCGCATCACTAGAGGTCACTAAATATTTTGAGCGGTTGAATTATTTTTCTTCTAAACTTCTCCTCAAGCCGCTAAGCATAGTGCCCACATGGTTCTTGGTATGCCATGGGATGCCTGCAAAACCTCTCTCCATTTCGTAAAGTTATTTCAGAAAGAGTAAACATCAACCTGGCATCACTGAAACTTTTCATTGCTCATGGACATCAGACACAGAAGGATAAGAAGAACCAAATATGAGGAGAAGAAAAAAGTTTGAGAACGAGACGCGATATTAGTTGATACCCTGAAATAACAAATGTCCCCGGGGAGAGCTGGGCGCGGCGTGAGATCGTGAACCCGCTCATATACCAGCGGGTATCTACAAACCAAAATGGCTACCGTTATCAGGGCATGGTGTTATTATTTTCCTACGGTTCTAACGTGTCAAATTGACTTCTGATCCTACAGTCTGACTCATAAAACATACATACCACTCCGCTAGAGTGACTCACTGGCTTTCTTTCTTTTATTAAATACGGGGGTATTATTGTCTATTGAGTCTTTATGCTCCACTTTATATGTATGTTTATCTTCGAATCGTCACTTTAACAAAAGTTTGATAGGCTGTAAATAATCCAGAAATACTTATAACTGAGTCGATCCGTTCTGTATTTCTGTTTTACTTGTTTATTGAGTCTTTATCCCAACTGATGTATGTTTATCTTTAAATCGTCACTTTAACAATAGCTTGATAGGCTGTAAATAATCCAAAAATACTTATAACTGACTCAATCCCTTCTGTGTGTCTGTTTTACTCGTCTTAGTAGATTTTAGGTTTGTTCAATCACATTTCAGAGAAAGTATACAGGATAATAAGAATTTTGTTCAGTACGTAAGAAGGAGAATGAAGATTATAATTTTAACATGATATGAATAGATTACTTTTTTTAAAGACGCAAATGTCTTCTATTTTAATGACTATAGTAAGACGTTCCCTTACTCTAAAAGTTTGTTCCTTCTTTTACACTGTTCATAATAATGTTCCAGGAGCATAATCTTGTAATTGATTTTTTTTTGTCCTCGCATGTTCCAATGTTGTCTGCCTCTCCTATCTAAATACATGTACATTTTCATCGAAACTTTTTACTCACTTACAGTACCACACATTACATTAGTACTTGTACCTGATTCAATTCATCTACCCGTATTGTCTTGTAACCAAATCTGACTCTTCAGCTTTTATGAATCTTAATTGCTTCAAACAACGATTATATTAAACTTGAAATAGACATCGAATATAAATTACACTCTCACATCCACACCCCACACACACGAATATTATCACTGGATATACCATAAATTATAATTTTCAAGTGACGGAAAATACGTGTGATGGTGTATAAACCTTTGCCAGAAAGCATCTATATTTGGAATTACACCCTACACCAAACCGAGCGCTAAGGACACCACACGGACATACACCCACATCCCAAACACAAACACACACACATAAATGCATATATAGGCTACATATACACAATTCATCAATAGACTTTAGAATAGAGATCATAATTTTTTCAAGTGATGGGAAAATAACTGTGATGGCGTATAAAGTTCTGACTAGAAGTGTCTATAATTCGAATTTCACACTTCTACACAATACCGAGCGCAGAGGACACCATTTTGGGAATTCTGAAAAATGCGGTTACATGGTTGGATTACAGTTTGGATTAAAGGAAAACTTAAAGTTCTTTATCAACAAGCTGAATTACTTTTAAGACTCTCTTAAACAAGTTTTACAACTGTAAATTGAAACTAAACTGTATTGATTTCTGATACGTAAGAGGTTCATGTTTGGAAAAAAAAATTATTCGTTTGTTTTGTTAATTCTGATTCTTGATATATTGATATATCCATTGTCTTACTTTTCTTTTCAACAAACTGAATAATAATTTCAGAAATAAATTATATGTAGTTTCATTTACTTTAAATAGAGACAGTACTTTCTTCAAATCTGAAACCTAACATAAATCAATTTCTATAATTTTTTTTTTTTTTACAGATTTCGCAACAATCATAAAATGTGTATTACTATTTACATTCATTTATGGACTTTTCACAAATTATGTTCAGTTTTACACAGGCATATAGGCTTAAGCGAAGTACCAGTTATTAGAAATATGTTTCTACTTCAATGAATCTACTTAAATATACGTCAAGTATTGGGTGGATTATTAAGCAATGGGGAGTCATTTTTAATACTTTCGAAATCTTCTAACACAAACAGATTTGTATGTAAGCTATTTCTGTACCAAAATTAAAAGAACTAAAACTAAATACTTGTATACAATAATTCTTTTAATTAAATTTAAGCTACATGTACAGTCATCAAACGTTTTCTAAAATTGTAAATTGAATCGTCCAAAATAAGACAAATGAATAAATGAATAAATAAAACAAAAATATAAACAATCTGACTACCGACGTTTATTTGCTTTATTCTGAAACTTTAAACGAAAAGGAGAACTCTCACAAACCACTGAAACGCAGTCTACAGTAAATATTGGAAGCTGCAAATCAATACGGAATACGTAGCTGTACTAGCTGATGAAATCAAGTCTGTATAAGGAGTCTCAGGACTATTGTGTGGTCCCACCTGTTAATATTTTTGTTTCTACTATGCAATCATCTGATCATAATGAATTTCCTAGCTCTTGCACCTCAAATTTTCCAGACATTCTTAATCAAATTACAATTATTTATGTTATCTCACAATGCACAGGTGCCGCTTTTAAGTCACCAAAACAAGATATTCCTTTAACTTAGCCGAATTCTAGCGCCATACAGGCCTCTGGTAATAGAGAGCTACCCGAGTCACGCCCGAGATCACCCAGTGTCAACTCGCCTCTAGCTACAGTATAGGTAGTCAATGGTTAGATACACAGCCGTTTATTTCTGGACTATTTCATGCATTTCTGGTTAAAGAAGGCAGGCTTAGTTGTTGTAAAAGTGAAAAAGAATTTTTGAAATTTCTCATTTTGTTATATTCCCGTGTGGAAAGAATGTCATATTACCAATGTTCCCATGTCACAAGCAAAGGATTGCTCATTAAAATAATGCTCTCATATTTCAAATATATTTCAAATAGTGAACAAGTTTTGACCCAATGGCACATTTGATGGCACATGTGAGTATGAAGTCCCATATACCCTTATATATGTGCATTGTTTCTCACTGTGTATAATTTCAGCACGACTGAGTCGAGTTGTTATCATTCGGGTGATTCAAAAGCGTCATAATACACCAATTAGCTAATTAACTTATTTTACATTTGCCTCCTCACGGTTTCTTTCACAATACCCAACCACTACTTTTTTCTTCAACTACCATGACTACACTCTAAATTTTACAACGGTTGACCCATTTGTATATGCTTGTATTCAAAGGATTCAATCCCAATTGTTTCTGAAAACAGTGCTTGTGAACAGTTAGCAGCAGCCTGTCTACAAATGATTACTTATATTGACCAATTTCACAATGGATAAACCATTCAATATCTAACAGTAAGAGACAAAACTGTCGGCGCAGTTTGTAGGTCAAGCAAGTAATATTTAGGAGGTAACCCACCACGTATTTAAAAAGTATTTAATCCACTTTAATGCATTTCAGCATAAGGTAATATAAATTCTCTCAACTTTTGAAATTACATGAGGAAGAATGTTCACTTTGCATTTAACACTTCTGTACATTCTTTCTAGCTACAAATTATTTTCTTTCGTTTTACTCGATTTATAGTTCAACTTTCACTCAAAATGGCGTCTCAATCTAACATACCTTAATTCACTTTGAGAAGTCTTGTAATATCATACAGGCCTAATCGAAATGATTGAATCATACGATTATAATAAACCATCGTAAATAATAAGTGTATCATAATAGCTTATGTTGTCTTTATTATCGTTCATATTTATTTTCATGTGATTAGTCCATAATATCAATTATCAATCATTGTTCTAGGTCTTGTTTTTGTTTGGTAACATCGTGTAATTATATATTTATACTAGATAGGTTTCATACTAATCATTTTGTAATACCACTTTTTAAATATAAATGATATCATATATATATACATATATATAGGTCATGAGGTTTTAAACTTGAATTAATAGTTAAACTATTTGCGTCTTTTGAAAATCATCCAATACAGGAATACAACAGTTTATTTGATCTTACTAATTTATTTTTTACCAAATTCCAATTTGATATACCAATACAAACAGAGGTATTTATCTAGCAATTACAAAATTGATGAATTGAATGTCGTTTTGCCACATTGTTATCAGACTGATCTCACATTTCTCGACACTGAAATTTGCGAGAATAAAATTATTTAAAAAACACTACTTTATGTGCTAAGGTCATTGCGTAGACATCGCAGAATGGTTTGTGCTAAAATCAAGATCGCTTTAAACACACAGGCGACAACTGAACGGCGTACATACCAGAATGGTGTGACAATTTTTTGTGGAAAATGATCCGATTTCTGAGCTGAGATATATCGGGGTTAGTTAAGGTCATGAAAGGTCATCGGTTTACAATATCGCAGATGCTACGCGGTGCACTATGGGTAGTTCCGCCATTTTGAAAACAAGCGTCACAATCGGCCTAGGTCATGTTAGCTTGCATGTGGTAACCAACGAATTATCTGTGTGTAGCATACTTTGGGTTTCCTTCTTGACTAAGATTATACAATACTGATATTTACTTCCTATTAAAAATATCTAAATCGATTGTAACAGAATTACAAAATGTTTGTAGATTAAAAGGAAGTCTACCAACTTTTAGTACCATGATGTTATTTTCCTTTTGGAAATATTTTGTAGTCATATTATTTCATATTTACAATGAAAAATTACAAAATGTTTGATTATAAAGAGTCTATATTACACGTTAGCTTTAAGAACATCATTTAAACTAAATGATTTTAATAGTGTTGTCAATGTTGACAGATTTATTGTATGCTCGATTTGAATCTCACATGTTTATTGTAATTGGTAATATATCATATCTTCTCAATTGTAATGTCTTGCAGGATAACAGTAATATAAAGTGATATATAAAAGGTTTTATCAGACTCGTCATTAGCAAGGTAAAAGCTACATTGATTAGTTTCAGTTTAAAACTGCGATAAGTTAAAGTGAAAATCCTTTATGAATCAGTCAACACGGAACACCCCCCCCCCCCCCCCACACACACACACACACACCACCACAATTTTCATCATCACCATGGAAAATGGGGGGGGGGGGATAAGAAAACGTCATTTTAGCCCTTAGAATTCAATTCAATCCGGGAAGTTATTATGTTCATAGAGAACCAACGACTAAAGGTGCCCATAATCTAGGATCTGAATTCTTAACATTGAAATCAAAAATTAAGGAAAGCAGAAAGGAATCATCTGAGATCAGAATGATTACTGAATTGTGTTGGTCGTCTGTACAGTGTGTCGGAGAGAGTAAAGAATTATTATTATCATCCCCAAAGCCCCGAGACGGTTTGGAGTAGTAGTTCAAGTAGATCTGTGTTGACATGGTTTTAGTGGATCTTTCATCGCCTGATGAGGGTGATTACATTATCAGCTGCTCTCCAAGGATTACACTTTGTGATGGAAGGACCGAGGCGGGAAATACAAAAAGGGGTTTGAAGTTTGAAGCTCTAACCAGGGAGGTGGGAAACAAGAGTGTGATACCATCTTGTTTCAAAACTGTTTAAAGGGATCCGGTAACTTTGTCTTAGATCCTTTAGAAATAATCCTTGATTTAGCTCATGCTGCAATGATAATTATAAACCTTTAGGTCAGTCAGGAACCCCAGGACTTTTTGCAAGCCGATCGCCTGTCTGATTATTAAGATATTAATGATTGGAATTACAAATTTTGAAAACCGTTCGCGGAACGGTTTTCATAACACTAAAGTCTATTCGGGAAAACGAGTATGGTAAAACCGGTCACTCAAAGGTTTTTTACTTTTTTGAGGCACTTCTTGATCATTTTGAAGCGCGATTTTTTTTTAGGGCTTCAATATTACACCATATCACAGACACTGGTAACATGTAGAACCGTGTAACTCAGATTTAACATTGTTAAACAATCCCTTTCAGTTACGTTCTCTTGTTTCTTGTATTGATTTTTTAGTGATCATAATTATACTTTACTCTAATCATAAAGGTATTATAATGATGGATAATGCAAATATTTATTAAATCACTATAATTACATTGCAGGTTCTTTAGTTCACGGCAAAGATTAGAACATTTCAAACTTTGTTATTATACAACAGAGTACAATGTAGGACATGCATAATCATGATGATGGTAAAAGTTTAAATAAAAGTAGACCTATATGGAATAATTCTACATTGTTGCTTCAGTGGTAGTGGCAGGAGTATGTATTAACAGTAGTATAGTGGTAGTAGTAGTAGTAGTAGTAGTAGTAGAAGTAGCAGCAGTGTAACAGTAGACATTATAACAAAGTGATCGATTCGGGGGAAAGTACAACTGTTTTTATGACTGCTAAACAATCACGAAGATGACAAATATTCAATATCAAAAATATATTTTACAAGACATCATAATATACAATGGCCAGTGTATCATTATGGACCAACTACGTCTTTTCTTATTTTTGTTTACATATGCAGACCTAGAATATTTTCATTCAAGTGTCTGTACCACAACTCAGTAGTTTTGATCCAGTATAGTATACACATCGTCGCAATGATCTTGGTCAATTGAATACATGTAAACAAATTACTTTTGCCATTCTGCCATCCGTACTGCCGATTTTAATATGTTTGCCAACACGATCAATTCCTTAGACCTGCCGTAATACTGTATTGGTCACAATAAGTGGTCACAAAACCACATACATGACAGATGATATGACAAATTCGTTTCCTCGTTGCATTTAATTCACGATCCACGCTCCGGTCATGCAGAAATCTCGCCTATGCGGATACGTGTGCTATTGTCCGTGCAAGTTTGGGACCACCCCGTTCGGTGAGGGGAATTCTTGCGTCTTCCAGCGGGCTGGAGCAGTGGCGGCGAACCGTCACCGAGAAAAACAATAGCGAGCTGATTGGGGGTGTTGGAAATCGCCACAACAAAAGCGTTCTGAACAAAAGCTTATCAACTCAACAGAAGGATTAGACCTTTTGTCTTTATGACGAATGTCTAGGGGAATAAATGAAATGACGAAGTTTATCCTGAGTGACACAGATAACTTGATACAGAAGACTAAGGAAAGTTCAAGGATTGTTTCCTTTTTTAGAAAAGAATTTGTCATGATTGTGGACTTCAGTTTGCGATATACACTAAATACATTGTATATGCAAAAGGAATGCCAATGCTCTGGTAAAATCCTAAGTTCCTTGTACTTATGGTGTGCTAGTTCAACAAACAGATATTAGTATACAAAATATATCAAAACACTACTATATCTTTTTGGTTTTATAGCAACAAATTTAAAGTTTCAAATACAAATATTTTTAATTTAGTTTTATGACTTCAATAATCAAGATTATAATATTGTAAGTATCAAAAAATTAATCCACATCCTTCTTGGTCCTATTTTAAGTTAGCTTGCACTCGTTCATTATATTAATCACATTAAAATTCGACGAAATAGAATAAAATGAGTGTACAAATCTATTAATTATAAATCATAATTGTATCGGTTTTCAGTTTTTATCATCACATTATATTAATCATCAGCGTCAACTCTTAAGTTTTAAATGATACCGATCGATAATAAAAAGATCGAAATTCGTTTATACTAATTTTAATATCGAAGAATTGAGACTTATATTAAAACAGTAGTATATGTGAAGAGCTGCTGAATTGGCATCCGTTACGAAATATTATTATTTTAAACTTGTCACAACATTTGGAAATCTTTCAATTTCAATATCTCATTCAATATGCCTAAAGTTTCACAATTTATTTAAAATAGAGAGATAAATTTAGATATATATCGCCGTTAATTCTCAATACAGTTTAAAAAAAAACAATTGTATCATTCTGATCATACTAAAGATATGACAACGATTTTTCTTTTGAGAACAGACACATGTATGGTGTAATATGCTATCCCATCATTCCTTGCGATATCCGTTTGTCATGTGACCAAACCTGATCACGTGACACCCTTGTGAGAGTACCTGGTATCTCAGTCATCATGGTGATGATGATGCACTTGGCCTGATGCTAGACACATGCATGATTCTTCGTATAATTATAATTTATTCCTTTGATGTTTATGCATCTTACAAGAGTTTTAAAAATGAGAGATAATTCTCTCGTTCATGCAAGTCAAATGCAAATTCGAATCATTGGCTCATCATTTATTTCTCCCATGAAATAATTTATTATTTGGTCAAACAAGCATCTTTGAAATAAATACATATTTTGAACAGCATAAATGATGTATGTATTCACTCTTGTTTATGAAGTATGCCCATATATTCAAAGCTAACATAAAAATTGTATCTTATATTCATTAATCAATCACAGCTATGATTTTGGCTGATAACCCTGGCTAATTCCGTCATACTTTTTGTAAAGTAATGTCTCCTAAACTATCAGAATGAGAGAAAGGCAGAGAAAAGCGACAGGGAAAGGGGGAGTTATGAGCATAATAAAGAATCAACTCTGTGAAAGTGAGTATTAGGCATAAGACGTCGACGACAATACAATAAGGAGAGTGGCATAGCTATACAACTATATACACGACCCCAGGCAACTATAACTGACAGCATCAGTTTGATACGAAGACAATACATTGCCTCGTGTAACTAATCCGGATTAACTAATCCCCTTTTCATCCCCGATCCCTCCCCTAATGAGCCTGTCAAAGTCTGACCACTGGGCAGGGATTTCCCACAAATCTTGCGCGTGTGACTACAAGATGAGGACCTGGGCTGAGTAAAGAAAGAATTCCTCAACATGCCCCTCAACACAAGAGATGTTTAATTACGTTTGTTCCTAATGACTTAACAGTCCATGGTCTTCCTGCAAATAACCCCTGGGTTTGTTTACGATGCTATTATATGTTTGAACGTTTTTTTGACCACATTCTTTATTCAATCGCGGCCACTCGTTCGTTGGGTGAGTGCACTATCTAAAATCGTTGGTCCCTTATTATGCTCATTTCGCGGTTACTTTTGGAGCAAATTCAAAGTACTAATACACTTATTAGCAAATTATAAATATTATGGTCTAATAATTAATTTCTTTATTTGTCACCCAAGAAAATAAGCAGATATTATATTGATTTGAGCAAAATATTTGTGTTAAAAAATAAACAATCAAAATAAAGTTCTAAATCTAGAATTAGAAAGGATTTAAAAATGTTCTTTATAGGTTTTCAACATTGTAATGCACTATATATTCCTCAGAACAATTAGTTACTATGAAGTGAAGTGCACCAACGAGACAAGCATTTCTAGAATAATTCAACTAAATCTAACCACTATAAAACCTTATTAATAGGCAGTATTTAATCACAACATGTCTTGCCGACAACCAAAAAGTAGTATCATATCGTTCAAATCGCTGCAGAAAATCTTATGACTTTACTGTACACAATTTTTAGTGCATCATTCTAACTTGTATATTAAAACTATAATTTCAACTTCTAAACTGATGACAATCTTATCAAAATTTGCATGCACTGTTAACGCAAATAATCGTAGAATTTCGTCAGTAATAATAATAATATGGGGATAAAAAAAACGCAGTACAAAACGTTATTTATAATTAAAGCATTCCATTCAGATTAACACAGTGGTAGAGATAACAATGATTTCACAAGAGAAAATGTCAAAGATCTAATTTGTTCATGTGTCTGTAGTGCTTCGTGGTATCAATTTGGAGAAATTTACGTCAGTACTATGTGTAATATGGTAATAACGTAAAGCCTTTACACTTACAATGTTTTGAATAATATTCAAATATAACCATGCATGTACAGTGCCCAGTCAATACTGGCTTCTCCATTGCACTAACAAACGTAAGACAGTTAAAGCCATTTCCCTTTCATTTAATCCCAATAACCTTCGATTCTATTAGCATAATTGTTATCAGGTTCGTCTTACTACTACACACCAACATGGCAACCGCGTAATAAATTAGTATAACTCGACACACCTGGCTTCATGCATGTTTCCAACACTGTTTACAGCATTAGGAAATGTATAAATGATTCTGTTGAAGCAGGGATATGTGAGTTACACCTGTATGTGTTGACAGCTAACATCGTTTGCTATGCACGGGATCAAAGACACGACCGGTATGGTTTGTATTGCTCCCACTGGGATATTCGCAGGCGATAAACGAACCGCCAAAACGAGTTGCGACTATTTATGAAGCTCCATATTAGTGTCAGGCATGATAAATTTATCCTCGTGCGTTAACGACTTTGAATTTTATAGCGTGTTGTTACACAGTCATTTGCCAGGGCATGTGGACAATATATGTAGTATAGCATTGGTTTCATAGCGAATAGTTCATTTTGGGAAGTCAGATTTCTAGATAGTTGTACATGGACTCTCTAGAAATTATCATAACAATTGTGGTTCTTTCTTCTTCGCTAAATGCAGATTCTCGAACCGGACCATTCGTGTCAAATGCACTCTATATACCAAGCAGTCCTAGCCTAGACATGTAGAAACATATCCACTCATTACAATGTAATGCTGTTAAAATGTTGATTCTGGATTTACTCCTCTAGTCTTGCAAGATCACTTGCTTACGAATTAGTTATCATAATCATGACAATGTTTATCATTTTTGATTTCAATAGCCAAACCTCTTCATCACGTTTCTTTATTTTTAACCCAAGTATATTTCCATATCAATCAAGATAGAAAAGTGAAATTATCTATCCTTAATGGTAATACTATGATTTTATTATTGATAGAAATAGAGCAATAACATTAAGGTGGGCTTTTCTTTCAATTTTGCTAACTTTGGTGACGTCTTTTTACACAATTCCTAAGGCAAATAGTCAATCATAATAAACAATAAACAACTACGTTGAATTAATTAAAGCAATAATGGTGGGCATTGGTGTTGTACTTTAAATTGCTATACTTTTCGAAGTTAATCATCAATCCAACAACATTTACTACGTGTAATTCTTGTCTCATTTTGTTTGTAATTTTCTTTAAACAATTTCTGTCCTACATTGTCCGAACAACTTACCTTTAGCTTTACAATGTTTTACAGTTAAATTCTCATTGAATGATATTTCGTTTCCTCTAACCGTTTGTCGTCATGTTTGTATGAGACGCATCTGTGTTCTTTCTGTTATGATTGTAATTTTTATGATATGATTGTAAAAAGAAATCACTGAGTGAAAGTTGTGTGACTTACCTGTATGCGTTCTTTTGTGAATCTTGAGGTTTTCCGACCTAGCGAAGACTTTCCCACACCCGGGGAATGGGCAAGGGAAGGGTTTCTCTCCTGTATGCACACGAATATGATTTACCAGCTTATACTTGGCTTTAAACGGCTTCTGTTCTCGAGAACAATTCTGCCAAAAACAGGTATGGTTGGTCTGTTCTGGTCCCCCAACATGCTCGACCGTTATGTGCGTCACAATCTCGTGCATGGTAGTGAATGTTTTATTGCAGGGTTTTCTAGGTTCAGGTAAGTCTTGGTCTATCCATAAGCAACTGAGTTCTTGCTTGATGGGCTGCCGCATGTAGCGGAAGAACGCGGCGTGGTGCGGGCCGTGGTGGGCGGCGGGGTGGTGAGGGGGTCCCATGTTCATATTCATGTTCATGTTCATGTGGTGATTGTGGAGTTGTGGTGTTGTTAGGTAATCGTTTCTGGGTGCAGACATGTGATGGTTGAACTGGTCCGATCTCATGTCTGACGTTAGTCCAAGTCTCATCTGTCCGTTCATAGAACTAGCGGTTTGATCGTGGAAACTCGGGAAGATGACGTGAGCAGAGCCTGTGTCGGCATGGTGCCCGTGATGCAGGGAGCTGCTTGTCGGGAACATGCTATGGTGACTCGCCGTGTTGGTGGGCATAGGATCATGCGATGATAGTCCATTGAACGGGGGCATGGTGGTCCCAGCGAGGGGATCCCTTCGGATGAGGTAATCCCTGGAGGTTGTGAACGGCTGCGGGGCGGGGTAGCTGCTCATGCTATGATGTGATGAATGATGGGGAGCATGAGAGTGAGGTACATACCCATTATGTGTCTGACTGCTGAAATTCGGCTGTCCCGAACTCTGGTGCTCGCTCGCCATATGATGAGGGGGACTCAACTTCAATGTACTCGTCATATGCGAGGTGTCCATGCCGTAGGAATTCATGTTCAGCGTCATCCCCGTGCTATCAGATAAGCCCGAGCTGAGCGCTGTGGTCTCGGCAGCCGAGTGTGTGGCGGCAGAGTAGGCAGGCGTCGGGATGCTGAAGCCGGGCATCGTCCCCAAACTCTGGTGAGCGTGGTAGTGGTGGGACCCTACGTCGAGGAATCGCAGAGCCGAGCCCCCGGGCCGTACCAAAGAGGTGTCCATGCACTGCGGTGGTAGAGTATCCGTACTCATGCTAAGAGACACTGCTGAATCCTTTCTATTCAAAGTCACCCTGCGAGGAGTCGTACTTTCCACTGGCCCTGCAGGGTGAGAGGCAGTTTTACACCTTTTTCTCTTTCTTAACTAGGCGAGAAACAACCTTTTTCAGTAGTCAACTGAAACGCGATTGACGCTCATTCAGGTGTGGCGATCTCTTTTCGATGGCTTGAGCTCCGGGGAGCGCCGTGTTTAGAAGTAGGGGACTATAGTCGATTTCACCTTATCGTATCGCATGCATGATTGGTCGTCTGCGGAATAGCCTTCACTTGACAGTCCTTCAGCCAATCAAAGAACTTCTAACTTCAGCTCGCGCATGCGTGCTGGCTTCTTGGCCTCTGTGTGTGGTAGACGAATCGGGTTTGACCGAAAAAACTTTCTTGTTAACCACAACAAAAGTACATCGTAAGCCGACTCGATGACAAGTCATGATTATTATATCCTCAAACCCCTTCCTTTACAAACCAACAATCATTAGTTGTCGGTCTGAAAGCCATGGTTTAGAAATGAAAGTTGTGGAGGAAATTTCCAAGACATGCAAGATGAAACAAATTCGATGCTTTTAATGCAAGCGGGAGGAAATCAAATTGGCATATAATTATGCTGCCAACACGATATCATCTTTTTCTTTCATTTAGAACACAAATAATCCCGCAATAAGCTATTTCAACTGACACAAACAGAAAGAAATGGTAAAATATTCTTTATCTATACCATAACAATTTTATGAGCCCTATCTTTCATGGAGATGAAACTTATATTATCACTCAAAATTGAAAGAAGCAATTAACAACTTATGTAGACTCTCCTCGATTTTTAGAGAAAAAAACAGAAATAACATCTTCCTCGTCATCATTGTCATCATAGTCGTCATCATCATCGTCATCCCTATGAAAAACAACATTCGTGCTGATCAAGGCGTTCCATCCCGCAAGTGGTAAATAAAGAAGTAGTTAGGCATTGCTCTTTATTGTAGGCATATCATGTATACTGTACCGTGTGTCTCAAAAAAAACGTAACACTTTTGAAATGGTTGCCAAATTGAGCATATATAATTTTATGAAAAAATGTTTATATGTATGGAAAGCTAAAGGACCAACCTTTCATATGATATGAAAAAATTAAAAAAAAAATCATGCTTCGATGGACAGTGTTCACTTAAGTTAGAGGTATGAAAATGGGCCTGCGCAGGATTTTTCCTTCCAATTTTGGACAGGTAAATTACTTGTAACTTACAAAATAAGGTCGATATGAGATATTCATGATCGATGGATCAAAAGGATATTTTGAATCAAAAGGATATTTTGAATACCTCGAATACCATTCCTTTTTCAGTGTTATTTATCAATCCCGAAACACCACCGCCCACCCCCCCCCCCCCCCACACACACACACACACACACATACACACACGTGCACACACACACACACACACATTAGGGCAGACATGACAAAAAACAAGTTAAATCTTTTTTTAAAAGATTTTCATGTTTCTTTTATTTCTTTCTTATTTAAAACTGCTTTGTTCATCCAAAATTGGAAGGAAAAATCCTGCGCAGGCCCATTTTCATACCTCTAACTTAAGTGAACACTGTCCATCGAAGAATGATTTTTTTTTTAATTTTTTCATATCATATGAAAGGTTGGTCCTTTAGCTTTCCATACATATAGACATTTTTTCATAAAATTATATATGCTCAATTTGGCAACCATTTCAAAAGTGTTACGTTTTTTTTGAGACACACGGTATAGTGCTTAGTTTATTCCTTTACCCTGTATAATAGTTGAAACACGATACGGCCAAGCCCACTCCTGCAATCTCAAAGAATCATGCATGGCTGGATGTTTACGAGAATAATTCGAACATCTTTTTTTTGTTCCAAATAATTAAAAGGGGTCCCGACATTTGATCATGCGGCAATGGCTCCAAGCTTCATTGCATCAAAGGTATAGTGTTTGGGTCCAGAGATGAATTTAGGAATCTGGTTTTGGTGTAGGAAATTCATTCGAAGCACTTGATACAGGAGCAAGTGTAATACAAGCAATGGAAATCCTTTCATCAATTTGCACAAAGTCATGTTATCTAATTTCAATATGAAGAAATGTAAGCGTGCATTTCAAACCAAATGACAAAATCCAAAAACTTCTTGAGTGATCATACGTAATTTCACGACATGTGAGTCATTATGTATCCAACTAATTCTTTGTTGCTTAACTCGGGTGATTTTTGCTCCATTTGTAGTAAAATATTTGATTGGGTAAAATGTTACCCAAGCCATGCAACTTTGGCATAAAATCGTCCGGAGTTGGTCAGCCACATAGTCATCCTTATGTTGAGCAATTTTCATACACTATTTTTACAGTGGTATATGGAGGGAAATAGAATATACTTGCCATTAACAGAATTGAGAAAGAGTTCAAATTCTCTAGATGTTTTGCTTACTTCATATACACTCAGCGACTGGTTTGCATAAGCTTAGAAATCCTTTTCCCAAGCCATGACTTCTTGAAATGTTGGCAAGAAAGAGAATCTTTAATAGCTGACATGTGCTCAAAAATATGTTTACAAACACAATACCTTTAGTGAGCCCCCTCCCTATTATAAACATAATCATAAACAGTATTGATTAATCACGATGAAAACAAATACAAACGATACTTGCTTTTGAAGACAAAATCTTAAAGAATTCCTCTAAAACTTCTCATCTCAGACAACAACGTCAGGGACAGTGCTATTTCCTCTTTTTTTCTCGTGGACAAAATATAACCCCTTGTTCTTTCGCCAAACTTTTATAACTTCCTGCGCGGTTAATTGCATTTGATATATCAAAAACATGTTTAATACTGCACTTGCGGTCTTCCTCTCTCCCTTACAAAAGAGACGCATTCTCTACCATGCACGCACTTTGCCGTGCTGGAACGAAACGGGTGGGTTAAAAGATCTCTCTTATTTACTTTGCCGTTCTTAGGGCTGCGAATTAAACCAGTGGCAATTATAACAAAAGTTTGAAGTATAATAGTGATTTTCCGTTACGCTGATTTCATTGCAATTCGTGTCAATTTTATTTCGCTTTGTATCGTCTAATCGCTATACGCACCGGGCTGTCTTATGTAGTTATTCAGTGAAAATCTGTCTATCATGAATTCATACTATAATTATAACACTCGTTTTTTCGCAATTTCTTTTTCCCCCTTCAAATAAGGCCTCACTATAAGTACAATCGTGGAACCATCTAACTATATGCACGTTCATAATATTTGTATATCCACGTCACTGCGTTTTGCTGTGAAGTAAGTTATAAATTAAATTGGAGTTCACCTTATCTACTTATATACAGTTCCATGTTCATGTACACTGTTTTTTGCATTGTTATACCGGAACATATATAAAATGTTCTGTACTTTTAAATGTTTGAATAATTTTGCTAAAATTATGATAAAGTGGGTTGTGGACTTTTGAAAATGACTAAACAAAAGCACCAATCAGAGAAAATAAGAATCAATTTTACTTGGAATGATCTTGTGTATGAAAAAATAGACATGAGATCAGTAATTACTTTACATAAATACGTGATGATGCGTTGTACTGATTCAGGGTGATGAATTCATATATAGGCCTATTTAAAAAAAAACTCGTTTAAAAATGTAAGGTATACTGACATTGTAAACATAAATAGGCCTAAATCACTTGACTAATACCACGCCATTACCACAGGAAATTATAGTTCCCGATGATAGACTGTATATCACGATAAAACTTATTCTTCAAACACACTTGTAAGACTTCAACAAATTGCCCTCCAATTATTGCATGTATGATTGTATGCCAATATATAGATTCGTCATCTAGAAGCCCGCCGGCAGCGGATTCAGCTGAATGCCTATAGGCCGGCGAGGCAGTGCCGTGCCATGTCTGAGATGCTGCAAGAATCCGCCGGCGATTTTCATTAAAATGAGGTTCTCTTCTAGCAAAAGTCATGACATAAGATAGAATAGTTTCTACTGCATCATTACATACGTCATTAGAATAAATGACTTAGCCGCTCAAAAATCGTAAAGTATTTTTACCTTTCAATTTCAGAGTATAACCTATAACAACAAATTGTGTTTTTCATGGTTTTGTATAACAAAATCGGAAAAACCATACTTGATTTTTTTAAAGGTCTGTTGAGAGCCAGAAGGGCACTCGACATGAATTTAAAAATGACAATTTTGGAAAATAATAACAACTATATAATGGGAGATAACACCATCCTGAAATACATACAAAAACACTGCAGCTTCCTACGAATTTGCTTTGTAATACACGAGGGCTTGAAGAAAAAGAAGAAGAAGAAGAAGAATAACAACAACAACAACAACAACAACAACAAGGAGAAGAAGAAGAAGAAGAAGGAGAAGGAGAAGAAGAAGAAGAAGAAGAAGAAGGAGAAGAAGAGGAAGAGGAAGAAGAAGAAGAAGAACAAGAAGAAGAAGAAGAAGAAAAAAAAGAAGAAATAGAAGAAACTCAGAATGTTCTCTTTCTTATTATGTTCATACCAATCATTTTATAGTTCAATACTGGAATACTTGTCTGGAAGACATTGTTTCTAAAGATTTGAAAGGAAAACATATTTAGAGCAATTTGCATTTCCTAACGCATACCCTTACACCTAGTCCATATAAACCCGTACTGAGAGAGAGGAAATTGGAATGTCCGTAATAAACAAAGATGAATAACATTGAGATATAGAATCAATGAGAGTCCGACAATGTATCATAAACAACACAGCAGAGATTAATATTGTTCATTTTGCGAAAAGAAATGATATGTTTTACAAATTAATCTTCCGTAGCGGGATCATAGGAAGTTCACATAATTAATAATTGCGATGGCAGAACATTCAATATTGCGTTGTTATTACAAGATAACATTATCTTATGTGATTTAGAGGATATAATCGTAATCTTTCTTGATATACAGAGACGAAGAGGAAGTATGCGCGTCTAGTGAAAAAAAAAAAAAATACAAATCAATTTAAAGATTGACATGTTTATAAACAATGTGATTAACTTGAATTAAATTAATTTAGCGTAGAAGAAGTATAAATTTAATGTTGTTTATGATTACATTTCGCATGTTTTAAATGACATGAATTCGGTTGAGAACGTGACAAGAGGGAGCGTTCGTTTGAACAAAGAAAACATTTCGCATGTGGAAGTTGATTTGGGAGAGGATCGTCTGCATCTACAGGAGATGATTTTTTAAGAGAATTATTAATTTCTTTCATTTTGTTTAATTATTTTAGAAAATAAAATATTCTTACTGATTTCAATGTCATATAGTTGCAACTCTCGTTTGCAAGCACATGGTAACATCCTGATAAAAATCATTCAGACAGCATTAATAATGATACAAGCTTACAGCAGCCAGGCGATAATACATACACGTGTTTATGAGATTAAAGTATCCATATTCTATAATTTTCTTTTGTTATTATCCTTTTGAAAATACAGTATAAATGATATTTGGCTCGATAGCGCACTATTCATAAAAGTTGTGCAAATAAAAATATGCAGAACGGTGGCGACCCGTGCTTTTGCAAACTACGCGCCCGTGAAACACGATTATATCACTCTAACCAGAGTTCGAGAATTAATACAAAACGATGACGAAGAAAAGAAGAAAGGTGAAGAGCTGTCGAATTGTTATTTTTGCCTAAAACCCACCTTTGAAAATGACTGAATTATCGAGTCATTGTTTGCTCATATTATTTGAAGAGAATAGGTACATATTTCATATTCGCACGCAGATCTCGAGAATTTATATAAAATTGTGACGTAGGAATTTGAAATAAAGGTGAGGAGCTGTCCTTTCATTAATATCATATGACTGGATGACGCGCGAGTCATTCATTACCTTTTGAAGAGGAGATACTTAGGGTGGTATTCTCGAAATCGGACTAACTTTAGTCCATAGTTTAATTCCTTCGACTAAACAGGGAGATGACATGCTATATGTAAGTGTCCATATGATTATATTTTTGAATAATTTGATATATCCCTAAATAACCATGGTAAAATAATTAATTCATAGTTATATTGTTGAAATTAACAAAAAAAAAATTACAAAAAATATTTCTTTAATGAAAACATTTTATTTTTATTTAGTGACAGATTAAATTATTCAAAAACATATTCATATGGACACTTTGCATTCCATACTTGTCGGAGGATTAAACCATAGACTAAAGTTAGTCCGCTTTCGAGAATACCATCCCAAGATCATATCAACATGCTCGGTGAAGCCGATGATGTAACGACGTATTTTTTTCGGAGGTCAATAGTACAAACCTCTCTCATTTTAATTTGAATTGATTTAGAGAAAGACATAAAAATTTATACCGTAACCACAAAAATGCATGTAATGAGATGTAATCCAGGCCAATACACACATTTAGATATATACACACGGGGAAAACGAATCGGTTGAATTGAGGTATAAAAGGGAAAAGAGGGAAAGGGGGAAAATATTTTGGAGCGACATAATTTGGTAGGGACTGATACATACAAACAAAAACAAACCAACAATAAGGAAGAAAGGCAGGAAATGAACATGGTGAAATAAATAGTTTCTTATTTGACATATTGTCAGAAACATAAATGGATATGAGAGAGATGAATGGGTAGAAAGAAACAGATTATGACGGAGAGAGGTAAAGAGGGAAGGGAAGGAGGATGGGAGGTGGAAGATAAGGAAGGATGGAAATGGACATAAATAAAGTGAGGAAGGGGAAGAAAATATAGGGAGAGTGGGAATAAGAGATGGAGGAGAGAGAGAGAGAAAGAGAGAGAGAGAGAAATACACATGATAGATGTTAAGTATTCCTTAAAAAGTGATATGAGCTATAGATCATACTAAGTTCCTTTTCAAAGTCCATTCGTTAAATCATATACGAAACACGGGGACACAAACGCGTTAAATTTGTCTGTTCTCCATGTTTGATGATTCAGTTTCGAACTTTCCAATACATGTGCTTTCCGAAGCAGTCTACGAATGTATATCCATCGTTCACTCACTTCCAAGCTCACTCCAAAAAAAGGGCTATTAAGTATACCTTTAACTTTCTATCGGTTCTTTATTCGGCACGTCGAGGTGGGATTAATTCAGGGGTGAGCGATAAAAGTCGTCGCGGAAAAATTACAAGATGAAATAATTCGTAATGTTTTCTACGTTGTGCAGTGACCTCTGTAAAAGCGTTTAATTGAGGAAACTCTTGATACAACGATTCACGAAGGCGTAGCTACAGGATGATTGGGGTATGTCCCCCCCCCCCCCCCCCCAGCCATCATCAAGTTGTGAACAAATCTTAAAGGAAGATAGAGAGAAAAGAGAGAAAGGGACAGGGAGAAGAAGAAAAAACTACGAGAAAGGGGCGACCACCTCTCGCACCCTTCCCCCTATTATGAATAGCATGGTACATTCGTATTTCACTTTCCGATTAAAACCGGTGGTGCCCCCTCACCCTCCCCCTTAATGGACAGACACACGCTACGCCAGTGGAAACGAATAACGATGGCTAGGATTCATAACAGATGTGTGAGAATGAGAGGAAATTTTTATCACTGGATAATTTTACTGTATTTATTAATTTAAAGCGAGAAAGCAGGAAGCATTCTCGTAGATAGTGGAGAGCATTGATATAAAATTGAAAACACGGAAAGAATATCGCATTTACTTATTTTGCGGAAATATAAAGATAAGTTACACCTACGGAAATAGTGAAGAAAGCTCGAAGTCTAGAGTGACCTCGTTGTTGGGCAAACGAAATATTATGCTAAATTTTCGCTAGAAAGTAAAAACTTGACAGAACAGCACCCAGTCTTGCATTGCACTCCCCGGATGTGATATGATACTTATTTACCTTCATATTGTAAATCTTGAAAGAAAAGGGTTGATACATATAAACCTGTCGGACAGTGTGATATGCTAGGTAGAACTTTACAAACTATTGATTTCTCATGAACTGCATTTTAGTTTTTAAAGGATGTTACGTTCTCTTGATAATTCTCTTGAAGAGAAAGTTAAAATATCCCTCTAAACTTGGAAATGCGATCATCTTATTACATCCAACTAACGACCCCCTTGGCCGACAAGCTTATATCTAAAATGTATCGTTTAGAAATATACTTTATTGTTCATGAGAGAGATGAAATTCACAGACAAAGGAAATATAATTGAACAAGATATCACACATTTGAGTGAAAGGAAATTCATTGTTGACGCGATTTGCTTTTCATCTTTCCGCCGTAAAAAGGTCACTGTACTCACTAAGGACTAACTACGTCATCATAAAATGATCTAGTGGATCAGTAGAATGATTAGAATTGACAACGAGGAACACTATAATTCATATTCTGACAGATGACGCAGTTAAAGGTATCACTAAGTTGATCAAGATAAACCTTTGAACTGGTCACGTGGTTTTACA
Source organism: Strongylocentrotus droebachiensis (assembly GCA_035222895.1). NCBI lineage: Eukaryota > Metazoa > Echinodermata > Echinoidea > Camarodonta > Strongylocentrotidae > Strongylocentrotus > Strongylocentrotus droebachiensis. The sequence goes on from JAVYIG010000493.1 coordinate 148,800, forward strand.
CGGTGATTCCTTATGAAAACGTAAACGATCTATAGAAACAAACGGGGGAAGTTTTTTGATTTAGTAATTAAGGACGGGTATATTCTATGAGGTTTTGAAGCGACAATTTTTTATTTTTTTTTAAATGATTTTGCTGGAAATCTCAGGAAGTGAAAACCACTGCACACAGATTATGTGGCATCAACACTTAGTCCCAGGTTTTTAAAATATTTCTCTTCATTAACCATTTCTCCCATCATCTGTATATATTTTGTGCTACACAATGTAAACAAGAAAAATTTCTGCGATTGTCTGGAAAAGATTGTCTCTCTATCTTTAAAGTCTCTTCAGCATATTTATCTCACAATATTTGAAGACTTCCCTCCGCTATGTGTGACTTCTTGATCAGTTTTATCTTCCGACCCGTGTAATAATTGTCAGACAATAACTTCGTCAAAAAATACGAACTTTATGATTGTCTGAGCTCTTGTTCCGCGCTGCTTCCTGAATACATCAGCTATTAACCGAGATTCATTCCGTTACGTGATTTATTTTCACGACACCCGTCTCTCCCCTTACACTTCCCCCTTTATCATCATAATTAGTATTCATGTACTTCCTTCGTTTAACTTTTTATTTTTCCTTCAAATATGGCCATCTCTCTCTCCCTCTTTCTCTCCCTTTCTCTCTGTCTGTCTCTGTCTCTCTCCCTCCTTTTCTGTCTCTCTCTATCTCTCTCTCTTTCTCTCTCACTCTCTGTTCATCTCTTTCATCTTTCTTGCATTCGTTTTTTCCTCTTTGTTTCTCATTCTTTTCAGCTTCTTTATCTCTTTAATCTCCCTCTCTCTCTCTCTCTCTCTCTCTCTCTCTCTCTCTCTCTCTCTCTTTCTCTCTTTCTTTCTTTCTTTCTCTCTTTGTCTCTCGCTTTCTTTCTCTCTCTTTCTCCCTGTTTCTCTCCCTTCCCCCATCTACTCCTTCTTTGCTCTAGATGTGTACAATCACACCGCCATTTCCTTTCAATTAATTGTTTCATCTCATTCATTTTTTCGTCTCTGTAATCCCCATCAGTTCTATCTTAACTATTATAATCAAAATTGCTATTTAATGAACAAAAAAGCACTCCCCCCAACAAATATGAATAAATATAAAAACGAATAAACACATGAACAAAATATTAATTTGAATTTTTTGTGTTTGTTTGTTTGATTATTATTAAGACGATTTTTTTATTCGTAATCGCTCTCAGAAAAGGAAGATTGCATAGGCGCAGTTTTACTTTCACAAGTCAAATCCTCATGTTACAAAGGCTTTCTCACGCTTCGTATATTGTACATGTTGAATAAAATCTTTTACTATTAAAAAGCATCATAGAAATGTTATTCTTCATAGAACTTAGGTCACTCTTGTTTCTCGCCCATTTACTTTTCATCGCCAATTATTTCCTCCCCTCTGGTGGGGACCCAGGGGGACACTCGTATCCCCTTTCTCTCATCTATAACAAACAAAGCCCCCCTTACTGGACGAAACTGCCCCCTTTTTAACAGAGGAGTTACAGGTTACCCCCTGTTGTTTTTTGTAACATAAGTGGGCTACTATTTATACATGGAGTAAGCTTAAAATCTGACATCATTTCCAGCATAATTTAGGAAAGAAATATATGAAAATATATGGAAATGTCTCTCTAAAAATGTTATACTGGTATGATTAGAAAAATCTGGCAATTTTTTAAAAACAATCTTATCATATTTATAAACTATGTGGATAATTAAAGCAACGACATTATCGGGAAAAAAAATCCCTTTTCCCTCTATTTCCCTATTTATTTCAAACAAGTCGTCACGGTAGTGCTGTTCGTTACTTAGAAACTGGTCTACAACAGGGCTCAACATAATTATGTAAATCATGTAAAGATATACACGAAAATACATAGTTACAATCGGAACTGTAGGAAAACATTAAATTGAAACTAACAAAATGATTAAGTATATTTTCACTATACCATATCTAATTCAAACCATGCTATATCAAAGTCAAGCGCTGTAATACAAGCACACGAACCATAATGAATTATTTTCGTCACCTGTACAGTTTTCCCTTGACATAAGGTACGTTTAGAACTTTTATTGTAATCCATTTTATATCAGAAAAGAGTTTGCAGATGTACCACAGCAACTTTTTTCATCTTATTGCCAACTTGATAATGATTTTTTTTCCTCTCAAAAAGCAAATTAACTATTATTATCAACTCGCGGCCCCAATTTTTGTTTTGGCCACCAACATCGAATAATTTGTAGTTATATTTCTATTTTTGATAATGAAAGAAAAACCTTATTTCTTACAAGTGCTTACTAATAAATGACCTGTGTGTGCGCAAACTATCCCGACCCATTCAAGTTCATACACTCAATCTCCATATTATTTATAACCCATGTCAATCGCTTTTACACATGTTAATAGGCCCGATTTAGGGCTCAATTGAGAAGTCATTAGCGTAGAGAGAGATCTCCTAGATTTATGAGCGGAAGTGAAACCCGTACCCAAGGGAATTTGACCTGGATGAGGACACAAGGTCAAAGGTCATATGAGGCTGCGTTGTTTCACCGCGGCTGTTGATGTATCATTACCTTAGTTTCTTGGGGAACGTTTTCGAGGAAAAGATTGGGATACATCCTTGCTTCAACGGAATGCAAGCCAAGTAATATTTAGTAAAAATAATGATTCCTTTGGTATTTATGATTATGATAATTGTAAAGATCATAAAAACAATCCGGAGAAGATAGATGACGACGACTTTGAAATTATATTTGTTTGGTCTAACTGTTCGGCATTTATTATTCATATCACCTTGTAATCAATCTATTACTACCATCCTTATTTTCGGAGCGGCAAATCGAATTCTTTATTGAATTCCTTACTTAGATATTCTTAATTTGTAAAGTGGAATCTAAAGACGATTATGGTGATGGTTATGATGTTGATAATGAGGGTGATTATAAAGGTGATGATGATGATGGTTATGAGATGATGATGTTGGTGATAAAAATGATGAAAATGATGATGATAATGATGACGATGGTAATGAAAATGATGATGACGATAATGATGATGATGATGTTAATGATGATGTTGGTGATAAATATGATGATGAAGATGATTATGATAATGATGATGATGGTGGTGATAATGAAGATGATGATGGTGGAGATGATGATGTTTATGATAATGAAGATGATGATGGTGATGATGATGATGATGATGGTGTATGATCTTGAAGATATAGATATTATAATAATAATTGTTTAGATAATGATTGCCGACGATAAGGCAGCTAGTGCAGAAGTGGTGTACGGGACCAATGATCCATGCTAATGGTAATCATAACTGCTAATGCTATTATCCAATGGTGATGGGGGCAATTTTTAACATAACAAAAATGCTATTGAACATGTTGATTATATCAAGTACGGACATGTACCTATTAAATAAACCTTAAGTTGAACTTGAAGGTTCTAATTGAAATCACAGTCGTCAATATTTAACTTTAAAATAAGATTATTAGCAGAGCACCCTACTTTATTATATGGTACCATAATAAACCCTCACCTTCAAGGAGGAACGTTACCCAGCAAGTCAAAAATCAGGCCTTATACAATTTACGGCTTGATTTGGTCGTACGTGCTTGTGATGGGTCGTCGAGCGAAGCTCAGGAGGGGTAACCCTCGCGGGGCCTACTCGGCGCTGGGCCCGCTGCGTGACTCTCAGCGACTCGGCTAGTTTTCTCACCAAGCTCGCAGCGTCGACTTCGACAATTCACAACTCGGGTTCATATAATCTTCACCTAAAACATCCTCCCCCTCGCAGGGGGATGGGATAAAACAGCTCAACTTCAAGTTTACCGATTCCCTCTTCGTTTCCTTACGAATTCAAGGTCGATTTCGCTCAATACGAACAGCAGGAAGTCGACATTGAAAATAATATTTGGACGTAAACTGGTGTCAGGCTTTGTCACAACATGGACAGGCGTGGCGAATGATGAGAAAGGTGTAGAATAAGTCCTATTTAAATTGTTTTATTCATCACGTTTATTTTGGTGTTAAATGGTAAATCATATGTTCTTATTAACGAAATCAAGTCATTATGAATATTTTCCTTCATTAAAGTCCTTTCTTTATATCTTCTCTGTTTCTCTTCTTTTTTTTTCTTTTTTTTAATGTTCATCAGTCTTTCTTCATCTTCTTCTACATTTTCTTCATCTCATTTCTCTTCTATCCTTTGTTCTATTCTTCTTTACAATCTTGCTTTGCTTTAATAACTCTCTCTCTCCCTCTCTTCATCATAAATATATATTTTACCCCCTTCTCTTTTCCTCTCTCTCTCCAATAAAGAGAAAACGTGTTTCTCTGTTTATCACTCTACTTTCTTTTATTCTCTACTTTTTCTCCCTTTTCCTCTTTCTCTTTATTGTCGTTTATCATTAAAATTCCGAAATGTTCGGCATGATCACACATTAAAATTAAATGTTACAATAATGGAATAGCAAAAGTGTGTTCAAGTTTTTAAAATAAATGAAACATTTCTTGCATTGTATGAAGGAGAAACGAACGATGATGGAATTACGATTCAACGAAATTCCTTCTGTCGTTTCCCCCGAAGAACTATAAAGGGGCAGGGGAAAGAAAAAACGTCAGCGGAGTGGTGACAGAAAGATAGCCTGCAGGTACGGCGTGCGTTGAAGTCCCCAACCCGCTCCTTGAGTATGGGATTATTTTCCCATCTTGGGGAAGGGAAACCGATTTCATATCATTTTAGCAGATCCCTTTTTGGATGGATAATGAGGCGGAAAAAAGTTTTGAGAGGTGACTGACTGAGCGAACATAGACCTTCGCTGAAGGAAACACAATGTTTTCATTCTCAAGCTCGGTTTTTCCCAAGATTGTTCTCGTGTTTTGACCAATGTGGCCTTCATCTTATCACGGGCCTCAACACTACCTCAATCCCGGGGGGTGTTGGAAAATACTGCCCCCCCCCCCCACACACACACACTTTTGAGGGAGGGTTAGCCTCGTCTGGTTAGACCCAGAAAGACGTTAAATATGTGTAATAGTGTATCAGTTAACGCCTTTCTGACAATAGCGCTGATTATCAGCAGAGGGCCCGTACGATAACGTATTCCATATTTTTCGTGGAAAAGATATTATAAAGCAAACTGTCTATTTAAAAACTTTGACCGAATTATTATATAATAGTTCGATTTTTTTCTTTAAACACATACACCCTCGCACAAACCGATTCTATCAATTGATTCCCCCCCCCTCTCTCTCTCTCTCTCTCTCTCTCTCACACACACGCAAACACACACACACACTTAAACAAACACACACGAGCACAAGCTCATTTCCTTCTTCAAGTTCATACCTAGGCTTTATCAGTTTATCATCGTGTTTTTATTGTTTCTAGCTCTCATAATATTGCTGCACTCGTTCCCTCTTGCCACTCATCAGATCAACAAAAAAAAGCTTTTAATTGTTCATCTTGTATTTTTGTATCCAGCACAGTTCAAAATTAATGATTTATATAAATGACATTAAATAGACATAATTAGGCTCGAACACATTTATCTTATCATGTCTAAACATTAACATATTTCCAATCTTTTAGCAGGATATACACATTATATTTTGTTTATCATATCAAATTCAATAATTACGAGTGTAAGAACATTATTTATACTTGTGTTGAGAACACCTATAAGGTGAACAGCTGTAGTTTCATCAAGATAAACTATGTTCTCCCTTTGACAGTGATATCACTTGATTAAAAACGGGAAACAGATCGGACGAACTTCAAGCCGCGAAAACATAAACATCCTCTATTCAATAATTAATATTATTATGTCAAACAGCGCGTAGTACACGCAGCACCGACCAAGTTTCTTGATGAAACTTTTCCCGCCAAAGAAAGAGAGATACAGAGGCGAGCGCATCGTGGTCAATTTCCTCTACTACTAGTAACCGAATGATCAAACACTATGGATGACCCTATAAACCTAACCTTAAATTGTCAAACCCATTTGTAACCCCAACCTGACCCTAACCTAACGGAGCAAATGTCGAATCGCTATTCCGGCGACAATCATTGGTCTGCAGACAATAATTTCTATCACTAACCAAATTCCTAACTTCCATCCTGGACCTAACTTTACACTTCTTCCTAAATATCGATGGCGTTATTTCATATTCAAAAGCGATTGCATAATCGTTAGCAGAATCGAAAATTGCCCCCTAATTTACATAATTTCAATAATATTTTCCACAAAATAATAATAATTGCGGAAAAACAGGAATAAAACTATAATATAAACTTATCACTTTTACAGAAAGTATCAATTTTTCACAATATAGGATTATACGCCATTCATTATTGCGAACATCATGAAAATGTGTCCCTTTGTTTTATAAGATATCTTGCTCTTTCTCATTCTTAGTTTTTCATATCTGCTAAAAATTCAAAGCTTACAAACTTAGATCCCCCAAAATTGCCCCCTTTTACGCAATTGTAAAAACTCTCATGACTTACACAGGGACGGTGACACACCATTTGGGATTTCAACTGGGTTTTAAGTTTGTTTTCGGATTTAGGTTTAGGTATATCGTTGGGTCCAGAGTCCAAATAGTCCGGGGAAATAGTGTAAGGAAATGACGCGGAGCTATCATCGCAGGAGCAAGTGTCTTATCATCGAAATGATATCAACGGGCCCTACGCCGCCGGAGCAAGCGTGGGATCACGCCATGTTTCTACTTATGAGGGGGAAGATGGGTGGGATTTTGAAACACTGAGAACAGTTCTAATTGAGCTAAGGAAGCCTACCTTTTCGAGGCATGAGGATTGGCACAGCATGAGATCCAGGTGGGATTAAGAAAATTAACATTTCAACCCTTCAAAGGTGATCCGGTTTCATCAAAAAGGCAACGTTGTGTTTCAACGTTCGTTTTTGTTTTGGTTAAGTGTAGGCAGGTATTTGAACATAGCGGAATGATTTAGACATGTAAGTAGGAGATCTATTTGAATGACGAATACATTTCTCAAAACTATTTGAATGAAAGCATTTTTCAAAATATTAATACGTGCATCACTGACTATCATCCTGTAAGCAAATTTGGACATTCTTTTTTTTTCTTCAGAATCCAACAACTTCAAACATGTCGAAAAATAAATTTCTGAATTTGTTTTACCAGCAACCAAAACAAAAAATATTCTCCACTTCTATAGTTTACTTTCATATTGATAATTTTGTATATTTTATGCAAAAATGTATCAATAGAAACAACTATCATATTTTCAATTTTTAATTTCAGACTTTACACATCCAGAAATGACTTCCTTTTGTAACAACTCATGCTGCAATAATTATGTCACATGCCGTCTGCCTTCTAAGCAATGGACTTGATAAATTGCAACTTTCTCACGAACATGATTATGTCACTGATTTGTCAAACAATTTTTGTTGTTCTTTTCTCAAACCATGTTGGATTTATTTATACTATGTTTACTCTGTATGTATTCTTCTTTTCTTGAAAAAAATATTTACAAATTTCAATAGCGTATAACATGGGACAAGTTTTTAATCTGCTAGCGAAGAGAAATATTATAACGTACGTGTATTTAAACAATATGTACGAAGATAAGAAGACTGAACGAAGAAGGACTTGCCTGGCGGGTTGACAGCTAATAAGATGCCATCAAAATTAGCTATTTCAGAAATTGTTATAGACGTTCGGAAACTGCTTTAATAAAAGTATATTAGGTATATACAGAAAATAAACCGCCAGCGTAATTACATTTCGTGTACAGACCAGAGATACGTGACTCTTAGTTAAGTTCACACGGGCCTAAGACAATTATCAGCATTTCTCACGAAAAGTTAACCTTTAAACATTGACCCGGTAACATTGCCTCAGATTCTGAAACAAAATCCTGGATTTAGCTCATGCTGTAATCATAATTATAAACCTTTAGCAGCCTTTTCACACACAGCTAAAATTCTATAAACATGACTAGTATAAACGTGTTTCGAACGTGTTTAAACTAATCACGAGCCTTTCACACACAGAAATTTCGGTGCGATCGTTAATTGTTTCGTGATTAACTACTGCTCGTAAAATGCGCAGTAGTGCCATTGCGCATTGAAGGTCATGTCATGTCAATCAAAGCGCACGCTCCATCCAGTTTAAACACGTTTAAACAAGAATTTCCTTTCACACACAAAATGTCAAGCTCTCTAGATACGAACTTCGTATCTGCAGCCTGCTTTTAGGGGCGTATGGATCGCGACTTCGTATCTATCCCAACATCGTATAAACGATGTTCACACTGGGAAATTTTGTCTATAAACATGTTTAAAATTTTACGATGATTCTAATCATCACTAGATACGATGAATTTTAGCTGTGTGTGAAAAGGCTGTCTGTCAGTCAGGTATCCCATGACTTTTACAAGCCGATCGCCTGTCTGATTATCAAGATAATATATGATTGGAAATCGAAATTTTATTTTTCGTTTTCCCTACGGTTTTTATTACACTGCAGTCTATTGGGGGAAATGAGTACGGTAAAACCGGTCACTCAAAGATCTTTACTTTCTTGGGGCACTTCATGATAATTTTGAAGCGCAATTATTTGTTTAGGGCTTCAATATTACACCATATTACAGACACTGATAACACATAGGGCCATGCATATAGTTGTAATATTGTTAAACGATGCCTTAAGGTATTACCGAAGAACACTGCCAAATATAAAATATTTAAACGTCAGCCGAAAAGCTTGAGTTTGATTCCATCTTGAGATGATTTTTCTAGCGATAAATTGTCTTCAGATTTATTATTATTTAAGCAATATGTGCACCTGGAATAGGTGATAACGGTTTTTATTATTATATTGTCCCATCAATTGTTTTGTGTTGAAGTCTGAATTGATTAGATGTAGGCCTACATAACTATAAAATATGGTTAATGCACCTTCAATGATAATCAAATTCAGTCAAGTATAGCTACCTGTTAGGAATTTGAACCAAGAATACTGTTTGTGAATAAATGCATTGAGAGATGAAATTTAAGTAATAAGTAGACTAGCATTGAATATTATAAAGGCATAATTAAAAAGTTATTGTTCAATAACAAAAAACAAAAGAAATCGATAAATATGGGAACCAAAAACACAACTTGAAATTATTTGATGAATTGCTTGATAAGATCATCAAACGATTACAATGATACAGGTTAGGGCCTCCTGTTGTGCGTTGATTTCAGCTTACTGATCAAACTTAAAATACACCCAGCGGTTATGAACTCGTGCGATTCGCAGAAAACTGAAGTTTCCGACCGGGTAGCCTACCGCAAGAATCTCGGCGAAGCGGCTGTTGCCGATTGGGCGAGTGGGGTTATACGGTCATCGTAATGATTAAGAATTAAAATAGCGCTGAACGAGCTCATTAGATACTAGAAAGAGGTATTTTAATTTGAATGGAGGGGACAGATGCAATACAATTCCAAATCTGGTTTCGAAGAGAATTTAATTACAGGGTTTCGAAGAGGACGAGAGGAGAAGAGAAACGAGAAAGAGAAAGGAGTTGGAGGGAAACGAGGGACAGATTGAAGAGCAGAGAGTCAAAAGAAAAGGTTACTCAAGAAACCTCTATCTGAACTCTTGTATAAGATTCCTTTGGTATGACGAGAGGCTAGTTTGGCCTTTAAGCATGCCCAAACTAATGTGTTGTGTCCATCACGCATTCATGATCACCATGCATCCTTTTGAATGAACAGTCCGAAACATCGTCACTTTGAATCATTCCCCTCCTGTCTGTGATTACAGTGACTGATCATCTAGTGGGTCTATTAAATCATTTACTTTAACCATGATGATTCCTACCATAAACATAATTTAAGACCTACACTTTGCTTTAATCTAATTAACAATCCTTCACCTTAGTGGTGTGTCTATATCTAACGTAGATAATAGAACTATTGATAGTAATGATAATGATTAAGATGATGATAATTAATGATGACGAAGATAATGATGATGATGATGATTAAGATGATGATTAAGATAATGATGATGATGATGATTAAGATGATGATTAAGATAATGATGATGATTTAGATGATGATTAAGACGATGATGATGATTAAGATGATGATTAAGATGATGATTAAGATGATGATTAAGATGATGATGACGATAATGATGATGAAAATGATGATATTGCTGTTATTGTTGGTGTTATTGTTGGTGCTAATGTTGTTGATAATGATGATGGTTGTGGTAGTGGTGGTAGGAGTGTTGCTGTTCATCGACAAGAAACCAACACACAACTTTTGTTATTCGTTTCAATTTTATTTTACCACAATCGCAACTACCTACGAATAATCAACTCAATGGCAACTTCAATACCCTGTCGTATATGTCTCAAAACTCTCCTCTTTGACAATGATCAACAATAGATTCTTTGATAACTTGTATGTAAAGCGCTGTGAACAACAGTTAGTTTGTAAGAGCGCTATAGAAATGACTTTATTGTATTGTAGGCCTATTGTATTGAATTGTATATCCCATAGGAATCCTGTTCTGATTACGTAATATTTTATTGTAATGCTCGCAAATTCAAAAGTTGACGTACAAGGCCTTTGAAATTGCCCTAGGTTTTTTTCGAAAATAGTTGCAATCATGCTTTTTCTATGTTTTTTATTGAATTCAATTGCCGACAAACTGATAAGTCAAATATTGAGTAAGAAATTAAAACAAATGAAATTGATAAGATGGTCAAAATAAAAAGATAATAAAAAGAGATCATAAACTAAGACCAAAAAAAATACAAGATAGAAAACATGACGAACGAAAAGTAATATTTAACTTCACAAAAAGAACCAAGAAAATTGATAAAAGAGGATAGGATAGAATGATTAAGAAATTGAAAAATAAATCTTATTTGATTTTTGATAAGAATTGTAACAACAACTAAAATTAGGAAGGCTTACCCCTTTCGGAGATTACGTAAAAGAAGTTGGTTGGTTTATAAATCTTTTATTTTATATTTTTGTGTTATCTTCGTTTAGTCAGTAGTCCTTTCCTCATCTCTCTCTCTCTCTCTCTCTCTCTCTCCCTTTCTTCATCGTTGCAGACCAGATGCTGCTCTCTGCTGTATAACCCCGAGATGTACTTTCTTGACGTCCATGCGGTGCCCAGCTGAGAGGGTGAATATTGCCAATTTAGCGGGTCGACATTCGAACCCTTCTTGATATTTTTCATAATCATCTTGATGAAATTATTCCCCCGACCCTATCACAGGTAAACTTGGCTTTTCATGAAAGTCAAACCAAGAGTTCACCTTCACTAATTTCTTGGGGAATAAAATCGAAACAAGAGATCACATGCGCAGGTGAATTTTCTTTGTGAAGAGAGGAGTCGAAATGGCACGTCAAAATGCCGCGCTGTAATTTCGTGAGTAAATTGATATAATGCGGGAACTGCGAATGCGTGAGAATAAATAATGATGACCCTATAAAAGTTTTGATGTACTTCAGCAGAGTCTTTCACGCGATCCGGTGTAGACCTTGTTTAAGAAGCCGACCAGGAAATGGGCCAGACTAAGACCCGTCATCATTGTGGTCACCATTGTCGTCATCATACATTCATATCATTTATATCATTAATATTGACATATATCTAGAGGTAGCTCATGGTATGATTGGTAAAAAGAAATAAATACCAATAAAACAATAGTCCCCAAAAGATATTTTAAGTCTACCAATATATCTGTAGAATGAAAATCATGATCTGACTTCTTTCATTTTTAGAAGAAGTGCAGACCTTTTTGGAAGGGTGTATCTTTAGGATTATCATTATATATGAACGTTGATTAAGATATTAGGTTAATTTATTCAAATATATGGGTATAAACATTGAAACATAGTTTGATTGAACGATTTACACACCATTTTGTTTGGAAAGTGAGATTTTTAGGACGAAAAATTGACATCTTCAGTATACTCTAGATAAGAGTTGTAAGACATCAATAAACGTTATGATTTTCGATTTCCTTGTACTTTCCCTCTTTTTCCTTTCTCTGCTTTCACTTATACTAGAAAATGTGTAATTTATTTCTAGGAAGTTTAGCTGAATCATGTCTCTCCTAACCTTCTGTCATCATTCCAATATAATGAAAACACGCCCACCACGATGTATAATCAATTTGTTCAATAAATATTTTGTTTTATGAATCTAACCAGAACTTGCCTATATTCCCTCATCTGAGAATTTAACAAAGTAAATGTGTTCTTCTAAATGATAAGTGAAAAAATTGTCTTTCTTTTTGTAATAATTCTAGACTGTCCTCCTACACAATGAATCATTTTACTACCTAATTGGCAGGCGGAATTTATCAAAAAGCTAAAAACACCAAGGAATTTTCAACTCAAGCGCAAGATGCTCAAATATGATTTTTCTCAAAGTAAATATGCCATTTTTTTTTCTTGGAAGACGAGAATAAAGGACAAGTCTTGTAGTCAAGCCAGTGAACGGGCGTAACCAGGGTCCAGTCACTAAAGAGGGAACGGGTTTCATGGGTGGGGGCGGCACTAGTCTTCCTAGAGGAATTAATAAAATCGCGGATTATGGAGGAGGGTGTTGGACGGGGTTCTATCATCCTCTTTTCAGGTTTCTCTCTCTTTATTCTTATAGGTATTTTAATATTATGTAATATATAGATATACATGTATCTATGTCTGTATTGTAATAAAGCGAATTTCGCTTTCATATTACAATGTAAGTATATGTTTCATGATCATTTTTATAATAAGAAGGAAATAAATGCTTACTGAATCGAATTGAAATTGAATACCTTTACTTGCCTTTTCTCTATTTAAAAAAAAAAAAAAAAAAAAAAATCGTCATATTTTAATTAGGGGCAACTTTCCCGTGCCCCTTGTTCCCCCCCCCCCCCCCAGTAGCTACGCCACCGACACACAAGGGTACACCAGATGCGATGTTTTCTTTTCTTTTTCTCCCAATATCAATGATGCCCCGACCTCACGAATAGGACCCACCGTGGCTCCAGTAATAAACACTAATACAAGCCATACCGACATTGCGTGTACGATTTAGAACTCGAGGTCCCCTGTACTATCCACCAACTCAGACGGGCGTAGCCAAATAGTGCATGAAAGGGTGACCCCCCCCTTCCCCATTCGTTGTGATTTTCTCAAGAGTATAGTAATGGAAGAACGATGCCCCCAAATTGGGAATGGTGACTCGGAAAGTCAGTCATTGTGTCATGTTTGTTTTGCAATCGTTGGGGAAAAGTTTTGTCTTTTTTAACCCCTTTCTTGTCCATTATCACCCACCTCCCCCTTGCTTCCCCCATACAAAATTTTCTTCCTAACTGACTGCCCGTTTATTTCAGCTTCTATTTTCCTTTCTTGAGAAGTTGTATGAACTGCTTTCATATTTAGAAATACTATATTTAAAGGTATTGTCATGCATCATCAAAAATCGACCTAAAATTGCAGATTTAATCGTTAAGTTTTGATCAAGTCATCAGCAATTCTGATTGGATACGCATTAATGACATTTCCTTGCAAATTACGGTTTACATGTAGAGAAAAACATACGCAACGATAGAAATGGTGTGTCTTTAATCTCCTCCCAAGCTCCTCTGTTCTTACTCATCAAACCTGAGGGGTGGAGAAAAAGATAAGTTGACCCAGTAGATCTAAACTTGATTCTTCGAAGACATCTACCGGAAATTAGGTGTCGAAAGTACAGAGAGTGAGTGAGGTAGAGTGAGAGAGAGATGTAGAGAGAGAGAGAGAGAGAGAGAGAGAGAGAGAGATGAACCACAACTTTGGGGGGTTAGTTGAAGTCTTACTGTAAAAAGTACAAGTGAACTGCCGACAATTTTGTTTTCTTTTAAGTTTTCCTTCTGCTCATAATCTATAAACTCCTTTCAATAACAAATAAGCGATACGTGTGTCTATTTCTGCGTTTAGTTATTCATATTTGATCTGTTTTGCTATAATTCCACTTTTCCTATGATTTTAAACTCAGTTGAATTCCTGTGAGGAAAATGATAACGGTAACGAAACAAATTACAACAGGAAATATACTAGGTAAACAATTGTAAAATATTTGTAATATCAACTAAAATTCTTATTGAGAGACAACATGATTTGTAATACATTATGATCTGTTTACAGCTTGACTTGAAGACATTTCACGTCAGTGTAGGCTTCAATGACAGGATTAGAATTCTACGTTATAACAGTTTTGTAAACTGCATTTGTTGTTTTTAACCCAAAAGTTGTTATTCCTTAAAATTAACATGAATAAATAATATTTTGCCTCTCTTTTAATTCGGTCAATAATTGCCAACAGATTCTTGCGAAAAGCTTTCAAATGAACAAATAAAACGGTACCCTTCTCAAATAAATCTGCCGATAGCGTAAAACATAAAATGTCTTCAAACTTTATGATACAAGCATGGATTAGTATAATACATCATAATTTGCATAATAAAAATTACAATTTAATATTGTTGCTATTTAAAGAAATGCATGCTTCTCTCTCTCTGTAACATGAAATCTACTACATGTATTCTGTTTCACCATTATTTATCGTTTTAAAAGTCTTAATTTCTTTTTTCAGTGACCCGTATTACTTACTTCTGTTTTATTCTTTTTTATTTTATAAGGGCAATAGCTACTGCGTTTTTTTAATTAATTTGCTTTATTATTGCAACCAACCCCCGTCATCTCACAAGCTCGCCCTGCACTGAGAGTCGAAACACACCATACCATTATATTAATTTCTCTCTCTCTAAAACAAAAAATCAGCTAGAAATTAACAACAAAATATAGTTGATCAACAACAAAATCAAAAATGAAAACTGGGTCATTTTGAAAATGAGGGTTTGTAATTACACAAATATGTTTGGAGACAAAATGACATTGTTGTTTTGACGGAAAAGGTCAATTTTGCGGGGACCGACTATTTCTAATGAATTATTATTTCAAACTTCTGAATTATGTCATATTTAATGACACACACGAAGGCTTGAAGCGAAAAGCTACGTATACATATTCATTTGTGTTTCTTGTCGATGCAGTTCCCAGACTATAGCTTTGGCATTATTTATGTAGAGAAATAATAAGGATTTTTATCAGTCATGTACGAGAAGGCCTGAAGTTAGAGACAGCGAGTCGGGAATGAAACAGACGCCGGAGGTTACGGCATATACGAGTGGTACCACACTGTAGAAAGGATAAACAAGCCGTGCTTGGTTAAAGGGGTATGGATATAAGTGTTTTGGTGAAATAATAGAAATTGTCCGTGTACCGAACGAAATCGAAGGTCAAACTTTAATGAAAGTTGTTTTGAGGAAAAGCACCTTTGAACCAACGACAACTTCAAATGATATGTCAATAATTGTCATTTAAAAAATGATTGGACCTTTTCATCAACCATTATCCGGTTTATACTCTTTGATAACAATACTTCGAGTTTAGACCAAAGCACAAAAATATCACACTTATAATGTTCACTTAAATGGCAAACTCAGTATAGAGAATAAATGGTATACTCCCCCTTCTCCGGTATCCCCCCTCCCCCCAATAAAAGGATATGTATATCATGATATAGGCCTAAATATGTATTTAAAATTAAAATCCTCATTATGAAGAAAAAAATCCATGTAGCAGTATTTATGGTAAAAACACTCTTTCGTTAAATTTCTGTAAAGTTTAATTTCTTCGGTTTCACTAAATTTCATTTAACTTTGGTTTGGAAATCCCAAAGAATTTTAGGAAAGCATCCCCCCCCCCCCCCCCCCCGGGGCTATCTAAGATACGGACTGTGTTTTCAGTTTAAAGGTAATACAAAGTTTTGGTATGGGGTCATGAATTTGGTTCAAATGAACATATTAGAAGCATATACGATCCTACAATATTCAGTGATCGTTGTTGCGGTTGAAATCGAGTCTAAAGTTATGAAATTGTAAATAATAAACACTTTATGTTGAATAGCTCCCTCTCAAGGTCAAGATATTAATTAAGCTATAAAACAATCTTTATTGACTAAAGTTGACTGATTAGCTATTCTCGTTCGGAAATTATATACCACAACTACATACTCTGAGATTTCCATGGTCGCAGCTACCATTGTACGGCCGTTGGAGCTATTTGAAATTTATCAAAATTTACCGGGAGCACCGGTAAATCTTTATATTCAATTTTTCTCGAAAGCAGAAGTGTTTTGGGGCTAACATTTCTGGTGTTTTTAATACATCCACAGGGGCATCCAAATATATTAAAATTGTAGATAATCACTATCCACCCATTTTTCAAAATTTCCCAAAACTTTGTATTACCTTTAATACATTTCTGGTTAGTTCATATCTCCCACTGATGTAATTTCAAAAATATAAATATAGATGTGTTTAATAATCAAAATAAATACGCATGATATTTTTGCAGTCCTATAGTCCGGAAACTTATGACATCCGCTGATGAGAGCTTATATTTTTTGATCTCGCATCCTTTCGTGCCTGCAATTCTTATTTAAATAATACTAATATTCATACTAATCATACCCCATTGTAATACATCTATACGTCTCTCTCTCTCTCGCTCGCTCTTCATCTCTTAATTCATATTTCATTGCGTGTATCTAATTTCATGAATATACACCTCGAATTAATTTCATTAATTCCCTTTACTCTTGTCTCCTATCTCTACCTATATCCTCCTAAATATATCTGTATCTATCTCTTTCACTCTTCTATCAATTTCTATTTTCTCTATTTTGTACTCCCTCTCTCCCCTCCCTCTTCCTCTTGCACTCTCCTTAAGCAATATCTAAACGCTATCAAAACATCGCGTGTGAAAACAAAATGGAGTTGTATATTGAGTGCGGCCCCGCGGTGATGCAGGTCTACATCACCCAGCCGAACAAACAGACTGATAGCCCGGGGCCCTGCCGGACCAGGCAACCCGAATGAGATGCCTCCCGACATTTAGAGATGGCGGGGATGAGGAGAGCAGGGCGTGATATAGATAGAGGGCGAGAGAGAGAGAGAGAGAGAGAGAGAGAGAGTGAGAGAGAGAGAGAAGAAAACGAGATAAAAGGGGGCGGGAATACATTTGCAAAAAGTATTTCAAAAAGATTAAAAATAGAAAATGCATTAAAGATATTAAGATAGGCCTATTCATGTTTGGGATATACAATCAATAGATTTATAGAGCGACTCATCCGTATTATTTTTAAGTGATCATCATTATTTCTTATGGCTATACAAATCATGAATATATTATGTTTTTTGTATACGGAAAATATAACCAAACCAAACCAAACCAAATATAGATGGATAGATAAAGCGATAGCTAGAAGTTGAAAGAGAGAACAGAAGATAGTGAGATAGAGAAAGAGAATGTGAAAACGACGGAAAGAAAAAGATATAGAAAATGGTATGTTGAGAGAGCATAATATTAAGATTTAAGAAAATAGTCCCATGATCATGAAGACTGTAAAAAGACAGAGAATGAGTTCAAGGAAAAAAGAAAATTGCATTTCGATTATAAAAAAAAACTAAATGAATGAAGCTGAAGATGCTAACCTGAATAATGATACAAAAGGTAGATGAGGATATGAGATTTCGGGGAAGAGAAGTGGAACCCAGGGAGAAAATTGGTATGGAAACGAAAAAATGGAGAACATAGTCAAACTAATTACAGTAAAATAGTAGCTAAGGCCTAAAAATAAACTTGAGTTCTGGTAATTAAATTTCGAAAATAAATTGTTACATAATCCAACAGGACTTACACTAAATGTTCAAGATTACAAATAAATGACATGTGTCGCACGATTTTGGTAGAAAATGTATAGGCGCTGAGTAATTAGCATAGAAAGATAAGGAAATTAAAATACAATGTACATATACTTAACACAGGTCACTATGTGCAAGTGAGGGTTGTGGTTTTTATTGAAGACGATTCCAGCAAGTTTTTGTGAGATTGTTTTTATTTTACTGGTTCAAACAACCAATCAACTACAGGATAAACAATCCAAAATAAACCATAGCAATTTTCTCTCAAAATACGATTCCCATACAAGACCTCAAGATGGAAGTATTTTAATCATTATAGATGGATAATGTTTCTGGAAGCAGTTTGATTTGTTACGTACAGTTGAAGAAGATACTTATTTTTGTATTCTGAGGTCTTGAACTTTAATATTGAATCTGATCTCGAAAACTCATCTAGAATTTCTTAAAGTGCGATGAGAAAAAGTTGAGCGCTTACATCGTTATATAATTCGCTAACCGACTACAACCTACACTTATACGAAGATAGTTGTCATGAAATAAAGGTAAGTTGGTATACAAAAGGAAAAAAGAGTAATTGAAAATTTAAAATTAATAATGAAAGCTTTACAAAAAAATAGTTATAGCGTATAAACAGTGTTCCTCCAATACTCAGTAGTACAAATAATAATAAGAAAACCAGAATCAAGTAGATGAAGGAGATTGTTCACTTTCATTAGAGAAAATATACCACATAAGATAAAAATAAGGGGTGTAAAGGAGAATGTAAAACATGATATAAGCTAATCTTAGCATCTATTTATCAACTTACACAACAATAAACAAATAAATAAGAGTAAGTTGGCGTGCTTAAATTTAAAAATAAAACGCTATTTTCTGATTTCATTTGGTTTTGCAAGAGGACGGTGTCCTTATTTTACGACAAATTTTACATCTGAACAATGCGCTAAACTCTGAATTTCCTCGGGGTTCCAGTCATTTTTCTCGTTAATTTTTATTTGATTTATGTTGCGTTACTGTTTTGTTGTTGTTGATTATTTATTTGTTTGCTTGCATGACTTTGAGTATGTATGTTGGCATTTCCACCATTCTTATAATATTTGTCATATTTTGACTGTACAGTATACTAGAAATTGTTAAAGTACCTCCATTGTTAAATTTCTTCATTAAAACTAGAAAGACTTCGCTTAACATTATGCATGATTATCTGCTATTGTTTTTGTTTTCAAATATGAAGTAGTTATAAATCTTAATTTGAACCATCTGGCCATGCGGCAGCTACCAAGGTGATTGGAACGGTAATTTGCCCGACACCAACGCCTGAGGTTATCCGACGAAACTTGACCACTGGCGCTCATCAAAGACGGGCGAACTGAACAAATGTTTTGTTTTAAGAACGATAATAATGGAAATCGAATGCACTCGAGTATCAGGATGTCTCACGGAATCATGAGGTCATTAAGGTCAGCAAAGGTCAATCAAGGGTCAGTTTCAGTTTCAAGTTTACAGATCAAGAGTATTAAAATTCCAATGCCACATAATGTAAGGGATGATATAAGATATGAATGAAATCGTATACTGGGCGTGGTGATCTAAAATCATGATTATTGGTAATGCTTTGAGATTTTAATATTTTTGAATATTACACAACTAATATTTACCAAAGATAATTATTCATCATGAAGTACATTTGAATGTAAATTAGTAACATTTCTAATAAGATGATTACCACTCTGATATGTCAAATGTTAAACCAGTGACATCAAATTAAGATTTGCATTTTTCAATGTGATTTGGAATACACAATTCGGATTTTAATGTAAGACAAAGTCCTTGTACATTTTCTTGTACGTTTCCAATTTGCTTGTTTTTTTTATTTCCCAGGAAACACTAAGAAATGCATTTCAAATTATTTAATAGCTCATAAATGATAGTTTACATGATGTAGCCTGATGCAATAAAGTTGCAATGTTCTGATGAATATATTACAAACGAATAAATGGAACTGAACGACTAAGATTCCAGCTACCAGTAGTCTCTATATGATTCGAATAAAATCGTCACCATTTTAACTTTAAGCATATAAGAGGTAAAGAAAAAAACAGTTCAGTTTTAATAGAGACGAAAACAAAAAAGATATATAGCGCAAGTAACATATTACTTTCAGTTATAGTTCTAAGCCGGAATAAAACAATTTAGTATCATTATGGACGCTATCCAAAAGTCTCGTATCCTGCTATGTAGACATGCTGCTCACAGCATTGTTTCACACGCTTGAAATAGAAATAATAATAATACACGTTACAACAAAAATGCGATAATCAAATTAATATATTCTAATCTAATTAAATCATCACAGCGAGATGAGAGGAATTAACCCCTTTCCCTTTAAGGTTCTGGAGATGATGGAGATGAAGTTATGAACACAATACGGAAATGTTTCATAATGAAGTTATCTATTCACGTTGATATGTTTCCATCATTTCTGCATGTGGTGAAATTATATTTTTCCGTTATGAATTTCTGGAGGTCTCTTTTTGTACTCTAAATTTGTAACATGATATTCATCAGTCTTCTGCACATTGTTGCGTCACAGTTCCATTTTCACGTTTCTGTGGCCAAGCAAGCCCCCCTCCTCCCACCCCAAAGATGTTTTTCCTCTTAATTATTAATGAATTTAAGAATTTAAGCGATGTACTTGTAGAAAATAGATGCATCACTAGCCCCACCCCATCCCCATCCCCACCCCCATTCTACCCCCCCCCCCTCAAAAAAAAAAAAAAAAAAAAAAAGGCTTCCATAACCGCGCCTGTTGAAGAGTAGGATAGATCACTGCGTTTTTATTTTGTATAATCCTTGCATCATTTCTGAATGACATACTTATCCAACTTTTTCGCGGCTTAGACGTCAGAGTTCTTGAACTTTGCAATGACGTCATTTAAAGATGGTTGCCAAAATAAACCATTAAGATTCACCACTACAATCTCTAATCATCGACGTTTGCAGATCTCTGCCAAAGTTTGTCATTGTCTGCCTCAAATTAGCGGCACACCCTTCCTTTGATACCTTTGTATTATGTATAAACATATATAGTGGTTAAATACCTTCATTTTTGCCTCCCTTCCTATATGAATTTTTTAATAAATGTTCATTTTGAGGCGGAAGTTCGAGTTAATTAGAGTATTTTTGGCGTCCCGCAGGGACGATGTCAAATGTCATTCCGTCGAGAGAGAGAACAAAATAGTCCATGAACGGTTCAGGGCCATAGGTCTACGCCGAGAAGCCTTAATGAGAAACCGATTGTGGAAGGGACAAGTCTACAGCCACAGAAAGGGAATTAAAGGCCAGTTTAAGTAATTACAATCCATATTGACAATGCAAGAAATCGACTCAGATAACTTTATTGTATTAATATTTGTTTTGGAATTTGCATTTGTATTTGTATTTATATTTGTATTTGTATTTGTATTTGTATTTGTATTTGTATTTGTTTTTGTATTTGTATTTGTATTTGTATTTGTATTTGTCTTTGTATTTTTAATTTTAGTTTAAAAAAAAAAACATAAATATGTATTGTAACCATAAAAAAAAGGGAAAATGGCATAATGATACATGGAAACAATAGAAATAACTGAATAGGTATGCAAATATGCATCGTTTCATATTGATTTAAATGTTCATCAGATGGCCAACGGTACTTCATATTAAACGAATTATTGGAATATACTTGATAGCCTGTTGGCTGAATTTCATGGAATATACAAAGTAAAAGCATTTTTAAGAAAAAGTTTCATATCAAACTAATATTTATATAGTGACCTTTACAAAAATGTGAATCTTTATTAGGCGGAATGCTGATTTAAATTAGATGATGATATCTTTTTTTCTCAGAGGAATTGCACGAAATGGTTTTGGTAGCGCCGATTCATTAGGAATAAGGAAAGAATGTTTATGAATTTATCGCCTCGATCGGCTAAATGATTCAGGTCTTAATTTTGTTTACACTTCAGAGAACTTTGCACCAGTCTACTATGTTTTGGAATTACTTTACTATTAGTATTATTTTTAAATATAAAATCAAATTCAAATTATCATTTTTTTGTAATGAATCAAAATGTCTCCGTCTTAATGATGTTGAAACAATGTTATAAGGTC
Organism: Strongylocentrotus droebachiensis; assembly: GCA_035222895.1. Classification (NCBI taxonomy): domain Eukaryota; kingdom Metazoa; phylum Echinodermata; class Echinoidea; order Camarodonta; family Strongylocentrotidae; genus Strongylocentrotus; species Strongylocentrotus droebachiensis. The sequence continues at coordinate 170,805 of JAVYIG010000493.1, forward strand.
ATATCATGAAATGTTGGTTGGTTACATTCAATTTTATTCGTGTATTGTCGGTGTTTTTGTCCAGAAAGTTGCAAAATATTGTGTCACATCTATTAAATGATAAGTTCTTAAAGAAAACTGATCGTGGTTGGTTATCAAATATAATATTTAAATTTGCACTTTTCGTTCCGAACAATGTAGTCTTTTTAGAACCATAGGAAATTGATTACCATTGTGGTGAAATATCCACAATAATATTTGCGAATCTGCTCTAACAAACATTAAATCGGTTCGGGGTAAATGCATGCAAGATTGAAACTGATTATTAAAGAACAAAAGGAGAATAACATGCATTACCTGACGGAACACTTGACGGAAGACGAAGGAGAAGAGGAAGAAGAAGAAAAGAAGGAGAACGAGGAGGATCCCTGTCGTGTAAGACAAGGACAATGAGAAGGAGGAGGAGGAGGAGGAGAAAGGAGAAGAAGAAGAAAGAAGATTTAAAAAGAAGCAGACGTTTTAGGAGAATGATGAAAGGAGGAGGAGGAGGATGGGACAGAAGAACAAGAACAAGAATGATAAGAACAAGAAAGAGGAGGAAGGGAAGAAAGAGAAGAGGAAGGAGAAGAAGAAAGAAGAAGAAGAAGAAGAAGAAGAAAGAAGATACAAAAAGAAGCAGAAGTTTTAGGAGAATGATCTATCCCCGCATCATGTCCACAGGTGTATCACAAAAAGTGCATCAATCCCTTCAACTTTAATCAACGTGCTTCATACCTGCAATTGAATATTGTTTACTTCGTTGAGTTGCCTCAGTCATGAGACAATTTGAAACCCTATTCTGCCGTGACAGGTGTAACTTAAATTGTTAACCTTTGAAAAATATGTAAGACCCAACCCTGAAAATGATTTTGAGGTCGAAGAAGAAGACACCACGAAGAAGGTGTACTTTTAGAAGGGAAACCTGGCATGCCAGTTGCTATAATGACCTCGCTACGTCATCAGATTCTAACCTTTGTTGAATTAAGTTACGAGAGATTTTTGTAATGAGATCATCACAGCTGACTATCGATATCGTCAACGGTATCGATAATTCACATCGGGTACTATTATTGATGTTGAACTAGCATGACTATCGTTATTTTGTATCCATGCACCATAATGCAAAAACAAAAGGGGGTGTTTTTGTTTTTTTTTCCTCTCATCTCTTTGGACTCCTGAGAAATTATTTCGAATTCAGGGGGGTACATTGAGCATTTTTCATGATTGAGGGGGGTCTCCAAGGCAGGAAAAGCCCGCAAAAAGCCGGCGAAAGGGGGGTTCGGAAATGTTGGCAGTCCTCAGATAGGGGGTGCATTCAAAAAGAGGGAACAAGCATATGCGTACCCTAAATAACACTGAGTGGGGGGGGGGCGGGGTCGAAAGCCCTGGAACTATCATAAAATATATTATTGGGTAATCATTTACCCAATATTGGGTTTTAGCATACGGGAACATGCATGATGGTTACTTACAAACTTTTTACAGAATATTGGTTAAAAAAAAGATGTCTTGCCATTTATTCTTTCCTCTGATCCCTCTCGAAATTACTTTGATTTCGTCGGCTCTGCAAATCTACTGTCATTAATATGCGTACTTTTCTGTTCTTTTTTGTAAAGAAAATGCAATTGATCTATTCCGGTACAACTGCAAGTGAGATTCTTTTGCACTCTATTGTAAACAACACTGATATAAGGTCTCGTTTCAAAGAAGAAACATGTAGTAAAAGTTTTAGTTACTATATGGATGAGTCGGCTAAGCATATAAATTGAAACGGTGCAAATTGCCGCCCTGAGGTACTCCACCACGGAGGTGTGCGCGTAGCGTACTATACGCATGTGACGCAAGAATGGTATTGCATTGTAGGACTCGGCTTTCGACTCGAATCAATATGATAGCGCTTGTCACCTGCGATTACGGTGCCAGCGCATGACATGCACGAAATATGAGGACAAACGAGGTATAAGTTTAATATGCCAACAATTGCTAAATCTAATCAAGCCAGGGGTTTCAATGTATAACCTGCTCAGGCAGCAATGTGGTAAAGCGAGATAGGGCATCTCTCTAATATCCCTCCCCTCGCTATAGTCCGTCCAGGGGCAGATATTTTCTCTCAAATTGAGACTGCTTTCCCTCTCGATGAACTTGCCATTGTGTTCTGAAGATTATATATTTGTTGACATGAGTTTAGGAGAAGATAATGAAGGTTAGATTAACTAAGTAAATGCTGAGCAATTCATGCAAAGTTAGAGTTTTACAAAAGATGGAATACTGTACCTGAAATTTTGACGTCACGGTTGCAAAGGGCGCCATCTTGGATATTTCAAGATTTAACCGGCTGCTATTAGAACTTATTCAGGTAGTGAATTTCCGATAAAGATTACCTTTTCGACAACACTATAGTATAAAATCCTGTAAATATTCCGAGGTGGACTCTATGCAAGCGATATGTATGAATGACAAAGTTTGGCATGTACGAATCTCTTTTGGGTTACTTTTATTCTTCATTCTCGCTGCATGCATTCGTTTGGACCTAGAGTCGCAGCGTGGAGCGCAAGGGATAGTGGAGAGTGCCCGACTGCGCCCGGCCGGGCTCCCGGCGTCTAGCCTATAATTGCTGCGGGTAGCGCTGCAGTGCGCCTGGCTGTTCGGTCGCTCTTTTCTCACACTAACCCCAAGTTTCCTGGCGAGATTTCGCCGATTTTGTGCCGCTTAATGACGAAATGGTAGACGAGACCCAACCGAGTTTCTCAAGGAGCTTTCGACTTCAACATCTACATGTACTTTTCCATCTCTTTCTTTCTCTCCCCATCTCCCTACTTGTTTTCTCTCTCCCTCATGAAGGCAATTAGGAGAATAATCAGGGTGTATCCTATATTATTAAGTTTCTATACCCTCGCTATACCATATCAGCCATGAACATTCCTCGCCCCTTAGCCAACTGACGTTCTGGCTATGCCCTCGGCTATGGGCAACCGGCTAATTTGAGGAGAGATAAAAACGTCTTAATTGCATCTAGACCGCTGTGATTCTGACAGATAGATGGAGTAGAAATGAAACTCATTTTCTCTTCATGAAGTCTTCTGGTTATCTTCATTTTTTCCCTTTCTTATGGTTCTCTTCATTTTGTGTTCTTCTTAAGTGTGGGCCTATTCTGTTTCTTTTGCTATAAGAGCACTTAGTGTGACGAAAATCAGAATCCGAGCAACACTTTTATATCGGAACAAAATTGACTCATCAAAGCGACATTTTTTTATATATCTTTAAAACGAAAGAAAATGCTTTCAAAGTTCTCAAATGGAATGATTTATGCGATGATGGTCATTATCCTCATACTTTGTCGGAATAGCTTGCCTGTTATGAAAATGGTGAAGAAAGAAGAAGAGGAAGAAGAGAAGAAGAAGGTTTGAAGAAAAAGAAGGAGGAGGGGGAAGAGGAAAAGGAGAAGAAGAAAAAGACGAGGAAGGAGGAGGAGAACAACAAGAAGAAGTATGTATAAGTGGTATAGCTACATGCACCCCCCTCCATCTAATGCCCCAACAGAGACCCCCCCCCCCCCTCCTCCCCCAACCTCAAAGAAAACACATAGAAAGAGACAAATAGATAGAGAGAGAAAGGGGCGGAAAGGGTGGTACGACACGCTCCCCTAACCCCCCCCCCCCCCCCACACCATGATGCCACTGCCCCCACAGTTTATACACCCTCTGTCCTTATTCACTTTATTATAGCCTCAAAAATAAAATCGTATGCATTGAAATCACATTCATGTTTATTTACTGATGATTTTGTCAATCTAATCTATCATTTAATAATACCAACGACATTGTTGATTCGGTAATTATTATTATCATAAAATTTGTATAACACTTCTAAACTTTTCGATACAATGTTACATAAAATTACAGATGTAGGGATACCAAAAAATGAAGAGGGGTTGCCATGGTAATCTAACAATGGGAGGAGAGAATGGAGATGGAACTAGAGATGATCGTAGGATGCAGTTCATTATGTCTTAAAGATAAAGACCAGTCATGGTCATGCGATTGCATTGTGAAAGAAACGTTGTGGAATCGACCAGAAAAGGTTGATCATCTAGCATATAAGTATTGGTGTGTACTGCAAGGTTCTGGAATCATCAAACTGATAAGAAATTTGGCCAAATCTTGGCAAAGTTACAAGCACTGTACACAGAATGATGTATATGGGTCTACACGGACACGTGGCGTAAAAATCCTCCCCGATTTTGACGATGTTACATGGCATATTTAGAATATGAAGGCATTTGAAGAGCCATGCTGTTCAGGGAACATGTTTTATCTGATGTTCTTCCACACTTGCATAATAACAATGATAACGCTCACAAATTATTTTTCACCTCTTCCCAGAACTCAACTTTCTGTTTAAAAATGGAGCGTGATAAGAAGCGTATGGTAGATTGACAGAACAGACGACGAGATGAGAGACATTTGGAAAGGATATAGATTTGAAGAGAGAATTAATTTAAAACATTGAAGCTCTGAGGTATATTGTTGAAGGCCCTCGGCTCCCATAGCCTATTTCATATTATACTGTTGTGGTTCTATTTGTTGTAGATACTATAAAGGCGAGGGTCGATTATAGATTGTTTTGGTACAGTTGTAGCAAAAACTATATAAATATTTACGGTTTGAAAGTGGAGTGCCCATCAATCAAATTCATACTTTTACCAAATTTGATAATAACTTTATTACAAATAAATTTATTTTTCAAATCACTAAATTGTTTAAATAATAATAAATACGTACTTTATTGATTTTATAGTTTAATCATCAATACGTTTTATTGCTTCCACCATTACATCTTCACTTCAGAAAATACTTTTTTTTAAATATGCGTCGACGACCATCAAAGTTTTTTTTCAATGTTAAAGGGATAGTTGAGTTCTGTTGCGGAGGGCGCTACACAAAATATTTTGTTGTGAGATAATGAAAAACTGAGTGTCAGATTTGAAAGAACATACAATTTAAATGACAAAATCATCTTTGTTTGATCAAAATCGGTTCAGAGACGGCTGAAATATCCATAAGTATAACGAATTCTAATACTTGTGTACCACCACAAATATTCGATAATTTGAAAAGGCCGTTAAAAAAAGGAATTACCGCCTTTTACGTCGTATTTCAGCCAATGCCGATGTTGGCTTTATTTGGTGGCATTTTCGTGTTGGTTATATTACGCACAACTAGCCGGCCCTTTAATTATTATTTTTAATTAATTAATTAATTAACGGTCACCATATTTGTTTTGAAATGGGAGCTGAATTGGTATATGATCGTATTGACTAAATTTTAAACATTTTGGGGTCTAAAATTACCTTCATAGCAATTTTAGGCCATTTAAAAAAATATACATGTTTAACGTCCCCGACCGCTTCCTTTTTGGGGGCCGCCTCCTATTTTTTTGAATTTTTTTTTGAATTTTTTTTTTGAAATTTTTTAGAAAAAAAAGAAAAAAAAAAAACAAGGCTAAAATGGCTCTATTTCTGATTTAAAAAAAAAAAAATTGTCGGCGGCCATCTTGAAAAAAAATAGCCCCGACTGTCAGGGAAAATGTACCGAGCGGCCATTTTGAAAAAAAAAAAAAGGGGCCTCCTCCTTCCTATTTTTCGAAAAAACAGGACGCTAAACATGTTTTTTTTTTTTTGGGGCCTTATGTTCTAAAAGGGTACTAGAAATGTAATAGATAAGAATAAGAGCAATAATCATGCACTTTGAAGGCATTTGCGGTCTGAAAACATCCCCAAAAATCAATAAAATAATAAATAAAATAAATCTTTATGATTTTCAAGGGGAGGGGCAACAAAAGACCATGATTTTTTAAAGTTTTGTTTGTCTTCAAAATGTTTTACACGATTTACCTTTCTTTTAATAAAGATAATTACATGCAAGTCGACGAATAGAATAATTACAAATCACAAAAGATACGTTTCTCATGAACACTGTCTTGCTTTGTAAAATGATAATGAATGAAATTACTTACAACATTTAAAAAAAATTAATGATGCTGATGATTTAGTGAAGTTAAAAATAGAGATTTTAGCGATCAACATCTTTGTATGAAAGTAGCTAAGAGAAAACAAAAGTCTCAAAAATCAAACCAGGGGTTTGGGGGTTTGATGGGCCACCCCCCCCCCCCCCCTCATAAAAAAGCAGTCCAGCAAAAGTCATTGTTATGTGCATGTATACTATACCTTTTCATTATCAGTATGCTTTGAAACAACTAACCAGTGTGATTCTGACTTTCAAACCTACATTTTTATTTCCTGAAATTCAACGTAAAAGCTAATGAATGACAAATGATTCAGTTTGTTTCCAAACATAAATCTCACACATTATCACCAGAATATATTGTAGAAATGATCGTGATGACGGCTACAAGATTGTATACCGCCGGCGGCTGTCAGTAGGCCAATTATTATCAAACGACCAGCCCTGCCGTGATGGACGAATCGCTTAGCAGCAACCCGCTAAGAACTTTGATTCGTGCTGCGAGCATCAATCCGCACCAGGAGATGTCTTTTTTTGACCGACACCTCTTTTCTTCTTATTCTCTCAAATCGAAGAGGAAAGATAGAGGAAGCAAGATTGATTGTAGACATCTTCGGAAAACTTGCTAAAAGCCTCAAGCGAGAAAATCACTCCTCTGCACGTGTGACCGTTTTTCTCCTCTCCCATTGTATTTTAAATCCCTCATTTTAGTGCATTTTGCAACGATATTGACACGCGTGTATAGACCGGAATGGTCACAAAATGACCGGAAGTTATTTCGCTTGTACCCATTATCAGGCCGTCGTCTCTCGTAAAATTGTAGAAAAACTGCAAGAAATTACGGCCGTCTCCCGAAGTTACGTTTATTTTCTTCCGTTGTATTCGTTTCACGGTCGAAGCATATTATGTTGTCCTTGTTTTTCATTCTTTCCTTATTTGTTTCCTCTCTCTCTCTCTCTCTCTCTCTCTCTCTCTCTCTCTCTCTCACACACACACCCACACACAAGCTTTCCCTATATATTTTCTTCCTTCTGTCTCTCTCCCTCTTTCTCGTTTGGTATTTTTTCTCTCTATCTCTCTCTCTCTCTTCCTCTCTCGTTATTTCTTTTTCTCTTTCTCTCATTTTGACTTATTTTGTTGTTGCCCCCGTCCGTCTTTTAAGATAAACATTATGAAGAGATAGAAAATAACATTTTGAAATAACGTCTTGATATTTTGTAGGTCGTTAACAATTTATTATAGGCATGATTGTGTTAAAGGAAAATGAACAAAATCCTATCTCTTTTTCTTTAAGCCTTAGAAGGAACCTAGGCATTTTGTATTGTTCTTGCTTTAACTTTTCAGAATGCAGTAGTCCTGTCGTCACAATTACCAACAATATTGTTCCTTAAAAATAAACAAGCTCACAATGATTTTACTCGACATTTTGTTTTGGTTTTAACTGACAGTTGACCACGATTTTGGTTGGACACCTTCACCGACCAAAATATTACCACCCCCCCCCCCCCCCTCAAAAAAGTCATAGGTTGAATATTGACAATGAATGACTAAAGTAATTCAGTTGTCATTCACATGGTCATTTTGACAAAATCTTGGTCGAATAGTGCCATTGGTTGAAATCGTCTAACATTTAGAGTTTATTTGAATGTTGGTTGGTTGGTTCTTCCGTTTTGCTCGTTCGTTTGTCACTTTTGTTTGTTTGTTTATGTATGTTAATTTGTTTTCTATCATTCGTGTTTATTTATGTTTGTTTAACAGCAAGCATAGTCCTTATTTTCGTTTGAAATCGCCTAGAAAACATTGAACTTTCACATCCTAACTCTCTCCGCTTTTTCTGATTTCCCATCACCCTTAAACAGTAAATATACCAAGACCGTTTCGCTGCTGCCCACTCTTTAAATCTCTCCAACGTCGTGGGCACCGATGCCCTCCTCGTTACAAGGACATGACCGGAAGGACCAGCGAAGGCCTGATAAAGTACAGGTGACTCGAGAGTCGGTGGAGAAAGTGCAAAGGGAGGGCGTGGAAAGGGCACTCCGGCAGATAGGGGAGGACACAAACCAAAATAAATTGGTCTCCAGCCAGTTCTAAATTATAGCCATGATGTAGAATTCCTCACGTATCTTCCAGAACTTCTTGTACTTCTTTGTGAATCGTCCGTCTCCCTTTTGGCGTGATTTGTATATATTATGCGGGGCTATTATATTAAATAGATATACACGGACTGGGCTGATAAAGAAAGATATACGGCAGGAAATGTATTAATAAAATATCTTTATCGTGCATCTTTTTTTGTTCATGTGTCGATGCAAACAAATAGAATAAAAATGTCTTTCCTTCTGTTTGCTTATCTGGAATGACCATTGGCAGACTTTAGGTTTAACTTTACTTTAGAAAAGAGATGCTGGCAAAAAAAAGATAATTTGTTTCATGTCGATACAAAGATCTGTCAAGGACTAGGAAAATTAATGTAAAAACACAAAATTAGAAAAATGTTCTTAAATGTTAAAGATGGCCAAGTTTCATCAATATCATTTGTGATTTTTTTTTTTTAAATCAGCTTGAAAAGAAATGGTCATCCAAATCCATTCCTTACGATCAATGCTTTGGAACATACGCAATCTCAAAACTGAGGGGTAAAAATGACAGATAGAGAAACAATGAAGGATATATAGGAGAACAGAAAATGGAGTGTGCAAATCTAAGGAACAAAACCAAGATCAAAATAATAAGAGGTGACGCGCAAGCGCTGAAGCAAGTACAACACAAGAGAAGTAGATGGAAGGAGGAGCACGAGGAGGAGACGGAGAAGAAGAAGAAGAAGAAGAAAGAAGAAGAAGAAGAAGAAGAAGAAGAAGAAGAAGAAGAAGAAGAAGAAGAAGAAGAAGAAGAAGAAGAAGAAGAAGAAGAAGAAGAAGAAGAAGAAGAAGAAGAAGAAAAAGAAGAAGAAGAAGAAGATCAAGAAGAGAAAGAAGAAGATGAGGATGATGGTGATGATTACATGAAAAATTGTATTATGACCTATATTCTAATAACTTAGCAAGTTGTCAAATAGTTATTCAGAATCAAGTAAAACAACGAAGCGAAAAGAAAAGCGTGAGAAAGTTAGACATGAGTTGTTTGAGTTTAAAATGTTTATTTTTTTATTTTTTTTATGTTTGTATTTCCAAATTTGTTCATATCCGCTATTTTCTCATAATTACTTTCAATGGACCATTCTTGTATAATGTAATCAAATTTAATGCATAAATCTTTGTTAAGTACCATGTTACAAATTATTTCAGTCACCTCTTACAAATAATTGTATTTAAATAGTCAGAATGCGAATTGCATACATTACATTGTTGCTAGGTAGGAGGCAAGCCATATGTTTTCAACCGAGGTGCAGCAGTACCCTGGTGTGTGGCAAGACATCTCTAGGGATGCCACGGGAGAAATTTAGTTACAGTCAAACAAAATGGAATAACGTCGATTTTGTGTTGGCCCAGTCAGTAGAGCGTCCGCCTCACAACCGGGAGGTCGTGGATTCGAACCCCGGCCGCGTCATACCAAAAGACGTTAAAAGACGGGAGTTGATGCTACCTTGTTTGGCGTTAAAAAAAAAGGGATAGAGCAACGTCGATCTGGCGCTGCTCAGTGGCTGCTCGGCTCACGATCAAATGGGCAAAAAGAATTTCTATTTTCGGTTTAATTTAATAACATTTGGAATGGACTTTAAAAGATTATTATTATTATTAGAAACCACCAGAGTATGTAATTTCTTGAGGAAATAACATTTTAAGACTTTAAAAAATGTATTTCTTCCTCGCTCGCTTCGCTTTGTCGCATTATTTAGAAACAAGTTGATTTCAGGCGGCGGAATAATGTCTGATTACTTCCATATTTTGGCAACGAAGTGCCCGAATATCTTTCTTTTTAACAGCGAGGTGCCCGAATATATTTTGTATCTTTTATTGAGAACATAATGTGTCTCATGTTCATGGCACTTGAAGAGTTTCAGAGTGATACACAATTAATATTCTGTGATGAATTTGGGATTAGGGTGACGCGAAACTTGTATTTCTGAAAAGGGTGCAGTGACTGAAAAAAAGGTTGAAAACAGTGTGAGTCAAAAAAATGTTTACACCTAGAAAATTTGCTAATTATTGTAAATAATCATCTAAGAACAGTAAACTATTATACATCTCATGAAAGAGTGTTTCATCCCAAACCATTTGGTATCATATTTGTGTGGTATGTGTTCACGTTTGGATGAACAGGAGGCATATTGTTTGCGAGAGTGCAAACATCGACTTTTTTTTACTCACACGGTAGTATGCTTTTCGTTCTGCATGATAAGCCAAACAGAATTACTCATTTTGCCATTTTTTCCTCGAAGTTTATAGTTAAACTTGTTCTGAACTTGAAATTAGGTTCCGAATACAATTTACGGATACACGAATATGTGTTCCATTTGATGCAAACATTTCATGTACGTAAGCTGAATAATATTCATTCAATGACGCAGCTTCGCGAGAGTGCTCTATTTACGTTTAAAATATATGTGATCAATTACTCGTATAATTATAATAATAATAAAAACGTTACTTATAAAGCACTTACCACCGAAGTCTCTAAGCGTTATAACACACAAAAGAGACTGATATACAATTACATCTTAAACAAAACTAAAAATGCAAATAAACCTACAAATTACAATACATATGGAATACACATCAAAGTGAACAGAGTTAATTAATCATTGAACGCAATTTTGAATAAATGTGTCTTAAGACTAGTTTTAAATTGGTTAACAGTTTGACAGTTTTTGACATTTAAAGGTAATCTGTTCAAAAGTTCAGCAGAAGCTTTGCAAAAAGAGCGGTTACCATAAGAAAGGTTTAATTGTGAAGATGACCGTAAGTTGCGTATGTTCAAAGTTCAATTGTTTAGTTTTAATTCTAACACAACAAGATTATAAATAGTGTATTATATCTCGTAGAATTATAATACAAACTAGAAGAGTTATGTTTAAGGGACCATTTCGCTCTCGATAGTTTGGGGGTCTTTCACTTTATAACATGCTCCTTGCGGTGACATAATAACGTTTGCCTATCAACGTAGATGGCGCCAATCATGCTTTGACAGATGCGTACATTGAAGCTAGCATCCGTTAATAGGGACTTTTAGATTTGCGTGGACTGATACGTGTGACGTCCATTCAAGGCAGTGCATTAAAAGGACGTTGATCGTAGCAATCCCCATTGTCTTCTTGCCAATCTAAAAGTCCCTATTGTATAGATTTACTTACCTTTGAATCTGGACTATTTCATTTCAGGCTGAGTGTAGCACTCGGAAAATGTCAGATTCTAATAGCCCATTAATAATAATAATAATAATAATAATAATAACATTTTATTTACCCAGGGTAGCCACTTCAGTTATGAAACTGCTCTTCCAGCGGGGCCTGCATAACATAATGGCCCGAATTCACAAAGCAAGGTTTGAGCTCAGACCAAGGTTTGAGCTCAAACCTCCTTTTGTTTCGCCAAACCTCCTTTCAGGGCTCAAATTATTTTTTTGTCCACGGGGGCTCTTCCCCCCAAAAAGAGCCCCCGTGAGCCTTCTCACATTGCAAAATGATGGTGGTTCTCTCTCTCTCTCTCTTTATTTTAATCATGCAATCTCAACTACATATAAAGCAGCAACCAAAAACTTAGGGTTATCTGAAATAGGTGAAAGTAAGAGTTCTTGCCGCCGGCTGGATCCGCCCCTGATTTTGGACCCCCGTAAGTGATTTTTGTGATTTTTGTACATAACATATTGAAATGTCATTTTTCCTAAAAATAGATTAAACATTGGTTATTGGGTCTTGTTTAGGTGGTTGTTTTGGGAGTCAAAATAGTTGAATTGTAGTAAGAAATGAAATAAAACAACAAAAATAAAATACATAAGTTAAAAAAACAATGAAATACATAAGAAATTGTCAAAACAAGAGATAACATAAGGAATAAGCTGGCTCTTCCAAATTTTGTTGTCGTATTTTTATTCCAATTGATTTTATGACCTTATTTGCATAAATTATCATAAATATGCAAATAAGTGAATTTTTCACAAAGTTGAAATGATCATATTATTCTATACACTTCACTTGACATGCGTGCAAATTTTCGAGGAGATCGGCCGCTTCACGGCCAAGATCTTAAAGGGGGGCATAATGCCCCCCCCCCCCCGGTCGTACTAAGACCTCAAATAGCCCGGCCTTTTTAGGGTTAAGGAGTCGAGTGAAATTTAGTTAGTTCGTAAAACATCATTTCTGCGTAGAACAGAATTATTCAACTATCACACAGAACTACCAATGTGCACATGACTTCCGAAAATACACCACTACTACTTAGTATTAGTATTACTACTGCATGTACTCCTCCTCCTCCTCCTCCTCCTCCTCCTCCTTCCCCTTCTCCTTCCCCTTCTCCTTCTACTGCTGCTGCTGCTTCTACTCCGACTACTACTACTGCTAATACTGCTGCTGCTACTACTACTACTAATACTACTACTTCTACTCTTTAACTTTAATAACTTCATCATGCTGATTTACTTTATAATATTATTATATATCTTCAATATAATGGACCAAAACTTATCAATTTCGTTCATTTCCTCCACAACTTGATGTTATTACCACTATCAATTTTATTCATTATCAGTACTGTTATTACATGTATAAATATCGTCATAATTATTGTTATCACATGATTGGAACTATTTTCTTATCAGTATCATTGTTATAAAATCATACTTAGTATGCATTGTATGGATTATTTACAAATATTTCGTATTGGTAAATGCGCATCTCTTATACATTATGTCATCACTCAAATATAACGCCCTAAATCATGTTGATAGAAAAAGAGATACATGTATAGAATTATGTAAAAGTAATTCTAGGAGATAATGAGAGAGAGAGAGAGAGAGAGAGAGGGACAGGTATAGAGAGAGAGTGAGAGAGAAACAGGGAGGGCGACGAAAGCGCTTCAATATTATTGCAATGTATGATTATATGAACATATAAATTACATATTGAAATGCATAAACAAACAAATCAACACGTATATCAAAGACGTAAATTAAACAATGTATGACATTAGGATATTTTGGATACTATAAATTTTGAATAACATTCAAGCCCAAACTCCGGAAATTATTTACTTTCCAATTAGGTCATTTTGACTTACATGTTGCCCCTCCCCCCCCCCCCCCCTCATGGGGTATACAGCTTAGGGTTACATCAATGTAAAGCGCCCCCTTCCCCTTTCACTCCCTCTCCCCTTCTCCCTCCCACTCCCTCTTCCCCCTCCCTCTACCCCTCCTCCAGGTGACGCCAAATACCTAATAATGGTTATAATAAATTGCATACATTTCTACTGTACAAACTGTGTATGTACGATGAGGACGTCAATTGACGTTGTGCTTATGACGACCCATTTTTCTATGTACAATTTTACATGCTAAAATGTTATAAACATAATGATGTATAGTATATGGAAATAAATAAGCTTCAAATCATTCAAAGCTCAAATCCGGAGTTCTACGAAATCCACACTTGATAGCAAATTAATCTGAATTGAAGCAGAACAGTTAGAGAAACAGGTTTTAATGAAACTATTGAAAGCTTTAACGAAATGGAATAAACAATAAGAAATTATTTGTGAAAGCGTAGATCATTTTCATGATGACGAGTTGATAACATATCATAACTGCAACCCCAGTAATACTGTTACTGCGATGGTTTTTTTTAAACATGTGTTGGTACTTATTTATCTTCCTTTACACATTCACCAACCCGTTTCTATAATGTGTCTACTTGCACACAACTCAACTTGTTACCAAGGTTAGACTGCCCTCTAACTCCATGGGAAGTGCATGCCCAACATATCTTCCAGTTGAGTATTGTAGGGCCGGAAGTAACTTCTCAGTCTCCTGATGACGTCATCGTCAACGTTTGGATGAGGTCTCCCTTTTGTGACTCCCGCACAAATGGTACCCAAACCGCGCTGTTTCGACTTGCAGAAGAAGCCTTTCTCCTCGTCAAAGTAGATGATCTTTTCGTTAAAGTAGTTGGGAATCCCTAAGAAAGACTCGACCTGCAATCAAAGAGTGGGGTGATGTGTGGTGGAGAGACAAGGGAGAAGACTGTTTCATTGATTTTGATTACCTTTAGAATATCAAAATAAAGTGAGAAGTTATTACTAAATCGTGGTAATTATAGCGATTATTTCCTTTAGAATGTAAAGGGCAGTGGCGTCGATTGAAAGGGACAAAGATCCTATCGATAGATACCCCCCCCCCCCCCCCCTCCTCCCTCTGTTCTGGATCCGCTCTTGGATACACCGTAATATTTTTGTTTTGTCATCCAAAGATGGTGGACGTTTTGTAAAGCTAAAGTTAAGGGCGGCCCCCTAGGGGCACTTGTGGATTGGAAAATCCCCCCCCCAACACACACACACACACACACACACGCACACACACACACACACACACACTATCAACGTCCCTGGTGAAATAAGTTAATATGGAACTATGGCTTGTCTCATAATACTGTTAGAATATGACATGACTTTGTAACGATTGCCTCTTCTTAATTTTTTTAGCTGCTTGGTAATTGGATTCCAAATAAACCTGGGGAGAGGCCCGAGGGGGCACTGTAGAAAACTGAAGAAACTAAAAAAGAGGGGAGGGAGGGGGCAAGAGATACATACATACAGACTAGAATGTAGAGACGGAGAGAAGGGGCATTTAAGAATGGCATACCTGTTGTAAGGCTGGTAAAGGATTCTTAACAAATTCATCGCCGTCTATGACGAGGAACTGATGCCGAGGAAAAAGCTCAATCCATTTCTTAAGATATAAAACGTATGCACTGTGCGAAAGGATGGCATTATCCGTATTGACTTCACCATTCGGTTTAATGACGGACCCTTCGAAGGTCGTATTGACGTACCACAGCGGTTCATAGCCTGGCGGAACTATCCGCGGTTTAAAGTACTCTGGAAGACCGGTAAATTGGACATGGACGTAATCCGATACAGCTCGGACAACCGGATCCCGGATCATGACGATGAATTTGGTCTCTGGTATGATCGCTTTGATCCTCGCCGGCGTGTCTTTTTCAAAGATGTACGACGGCGTTTTCTCCATTGTTACCTGGTGTTTGGAGGAGATTGGCATCTGGTCTCGGTACCACTCGAGGCTCTTCTCTTTATTCTTGTTCCAATAGTAAATCTCTTGGGGAACAGAATGGACGAGAGAAGGGTGGCTGGTCAGGAAGAACGACAGGGCTCCGGTCCCGCACTTCTCCATCCCGATCCCGATGACGTGAGGAAGCCGCTTCTTACAGTCTAACTGGGCAAGGATGCTAGGATCTATCGCGGAGTCCTCGGTCGGACATTGCTCCATGAGCAGGTCTGTATCAGGAAAGTTTGTCTCGACGCCTGCAGAATTAGAACCATTGCGCTTACTTTCAAGATGGCTGCCGTGCAGCGTGTCTTGCTCAATGATTTCCGCTGTGTCCCGGATTATTGAACCCTTCATGAAAGGTGAGGCATAGGCATAGCTGGAAATGCAATAACACATACCAGATACCAAACTTCCAAATATGATACCAGCTACAAAGGATCTTTGCGGTCTAATGTACGTTTCCATGGTTACTTTATCACTTTACCTAATATAACGTTTGAATTGAAGGAGTTGCTCTAAGCAGGAACCATGCGAACAATGCACCTTACCGGTCACGTTATAATCCGGCTCATTTCAGACCTCCTTACAAGATGGTAGATTCGAGGTTAACGGTGTGGGAATCATTTAGAAAACGTTTGGATAGTATTGACTTGATGCAACAGGTTCATATTTCAAATATATTTGATTTTCCGGTTCTTGCACAATCCTATCACAAACACATGACTATCACATGACTATCACAAACCGTCTCAGTTTTCAATAGTCATCTGCATGTATTGCACGAACATCCAACTCCCAGCGTTACCTAAAGAGGAAAAGAGAAAATACAAGGGTGCTCTAAAATCATGCTCGAATATGCTTACTTACAAGTTTGCACATGCTTTCTTAACACTCAGGTAAAACAAACAAACATACCGAAACTAAAACCAAAGTGATAGTAGTGGTAGTAGTAGATGTTGTTGTTGTAGTTATGAGTATCATTATTAATATTGTTATCAATATTATTATTATTGTTTTTTCATTATATTCATTATTGTTGTTTTAGTTTAGTTTTTTTTTGCTTTATTGGTTTTTGTTTCAATTATTATTAGTAGTAGTATATGATTGGTATTGAATGGAATTGAATCGAGTTGAATTTATTTGATGCAATGTACAAATCAAATTACATTTCCACTGATAAATCATATCCAAAACATAACATTGTTTTGAACGTGTACACAGTTTGATTATAATACATATGGACATTAAAACAGAATGCCACTGATAACACACTACCACTAATTATTTATTATAAAATCTGCAGAAAAAGGGCTATCACGATAAGCGCTTGCTTGATAGCCCGAGATGGGGGAAAGGGGGTGGATGATGGAGGAAAAAATGATGCTGGTGATTATGATAATGGTGGTGAAGATGTTGATGAATACAATGTTAATGGAAATGGAGACAAATTATGCTGATGTACAGATAATGTCTGACACAAAAAACTAATATAAGTATACTGGAGTTACAAAATATAGAATTCTGGAAATAATATTTAATATCAATTCAGTACTAGGAAATATCAAACAATGTACTTTGACAGAAATTTTTGTTTCGTATTCAATTTGGATTAAATTAGGGTTGTTCATGATTTTATTGAGTCTAAAACTGCATTCCTTAAATCTGGAGCATGGTGTCTCATTGATTTATGCAGAATCAATCATTTTGGATTTTCTTCGTATTTGATATGAATTTTTAGGGTTTACATGAATTCAGGTGTTATTATCCAAACGTTCAAATACAGTAATATAACAATAATAACAATAATAAATGTATGTTTAACAAATATTTCGAATGAATAATAGGGACCAGAAAATAGCATAAAATGCTAATCATGTCTCGTACCTTTAATGTACAGTATATTAATATTTAACAATTTGTGTATATATACCGTATATATGAATTATTGAATACAGGTACAACTTAAAAGTAATGCAAAGTTTTGAAAATTGGGTGGATAGTGATTCTTTACAATTTTGATATATTTGGATGCCCCTATGGATGTATTATAAGCACTAGAAAATTTAGCTCCTAAAACACCTCTGATTTCGAGAAAAATTTGAATATTAAAATTTACCGGTGCTCCCGGTAAATTTTGATAAATTTCAAATAGCGCCTACAGCCGTACAATAGTAGCTGCGACCATGAACATCTCAGAATATGTAGATATGATATATAATTTCCAAACGGTAATAGCTAATCGGTCAATTTTGGTCGAGAAACATTGATTTATAGCTTAATTAATATCTTGACCTTGAGAGGGAGCTCTACAACATCAAGAGTTTATTATTTACAATTTCATAACTTTAGACTTGAGCTGAACCGCGACAACGATCACTGCATATTGTAGGATCGCTTATGCTTCCAATGTGTTCATTTGAACCAAATTCATGACCCCATACCAAACCTTTGTATTACCTTTAAGCTACTACTGTTCTATGTATCGAACATAATACATGTTTGCGTGTTTAGTACAAAGCCTAAACTTGTATAATAAATAGACATTCCGTATAAGATAATACAGTAAAGTATCATAACTGTCTACAAATATAGAGTACATGTTTATTGTCTAATAAAAGGCAAGAAGCTTGGTTAAAGTACTACGAAAACAAGAAACGTAAGCTTTTAAGTTAAATCATTCCAGAAGCATACGCATCTGTATGACACAGAAAATGAACATTGCGTTGTCCTTACTTTAGGCATACTTGGCTTCTTTTTTTTTTTCTGATTGAGTCTTAGAGTTTATTCCATAAATCTGGAATACTACGAAAACAAGAAACTGAAGCTTTTTCCCGTAGAGATAAAGGTAAATCATTCCAGAAGCATACGCATCTGTATGACACAGAAAATGAACCTTGCGTTGTCCTTACTTTAGGCATACTTGGCTTTTTATTTTCTATTTGATTGAGTCTAAGAGTGTATTCCATAAATCTGGAGTTTCTGGACAATGGTATTTTATTGATTTATGCATGATCAAAAATTTAGGATATATCAAATGAAAGTTAAATGAATTCCGAGTAGGGTAAGATTAGACAGTGTTATTCAATAAAAAGAAATTCTTAGATGTATCAGGAAGCAGGGGAAAAATAATACTAAACATTAGGTCTATATTGTAACGATTGCAACTCAATGAAAATGGAATATATACAAGAAAATACCCTTCAGTCATATTACATGATAATGACAGTAATCAATTTCAGTTAACCTTCAAAGTACATGTATAGCAACTCGTCACGTTTATGCATGGTCATGAAATTAGTTAACAATTGTCTTTTAATTTGTCGTAGACTGTTTCAACAAATCATCACATTTCGTATAGCAGTATGTACACAAAAGAAGTCTCTCTCTCTCTATATATATATCTATAGAGAGAGAGAGAGAGAGAGAGAGTGGTGAAGTGTGACGTCATCAAAAATTCTTGTTTTTAGAATTTCTCAATTTTCTTCATTTTACGAGCCAGCACTATAACACAGAGTTCCCATAGGACATATATTTATTCAGATGGTAATATCTCAGCCAATACTTGACTTATTCAATTGGCTTTCGACTTTCGGACATTCTTTTTGATGCTCTTTTGGATAATGAAGAAAAAATTGAGAAATTCTATAAAAAATATATTTTTATGATGTCACAGCTTCGGTACTCTATATAAAGTATTCCTTGATGACGACATGTTGAATATTTGGTCAGAGCTGATCTCGTATCATCATAAAAATATAAAATTATATACTGCGCAAATATATATGAACGCCCTAATAAGTAATAGGTCCAGCGCTCAAAATACACGGGGGCGGTGGGCGATTTACCCCCGTGAGCTACATAATCGCCCCCGTCAGGTTGCTCACGGAGGAGATTGCAAAATTAAAAATCGCCCCCGTGAAATTATAAAATAAAGATTATCTTTTCTGTTATAACTTTAATGAACCTCGACCAGTAAATCAATATTAGGGACTTTTAGATTTGCACGATGAAAACGTGGACTGCAACGTGTGACCTCCTTTAAAGGCACTGCCAGTGCTTAAAAAAGGACGTCACATGTGACTGTCAGTGCCTTAAAAGGACGTAACACGTCCACGTCCACGCAAATCTAAAAGTCCCAATGAGAAGAAGAGGAAGACCAAGATGTCGTGGAATGATATGGTAACATTGGCAGATCTACGGGCGGGGGGGTTAGGGGGTTTAACCCCCTCCTCCCCCCCCCCCCCCCCCGGCCCCCTTGGGCTGCCAAGTTAAAATGTGATGTGCATAGAAAACGCCATTATGTATCCAGATCGACCCACACAGTAAGATGTTAGTAGATGCCAGGAAAACAATACGGGGGTTCAAAATAGCAACAAAAAAAAAATCGCCTCGCCGCTATGCGGCTCGTGGACGATGCTTCGCATGTAAGTAGATGCCAGGAAAACATCACTTACGGGGGGTCCAAAATCAGGGGCGGATCCAGCCGGCGGCAAGAGGGGGGGGGGGGCCAAATCTTAAGAAAATATTTAGCGGCGAATCAGCCAGCCGGCGATCGGGGAATGAGCGGGGGGGGCTGGATAAATGCACATATATTTGTTTTTGGGGGGTCCAGTTTTAGGGGAACATTTTTGCGCCGACTCAGCCGGCCGGTGAATATTAAAGCGGGGGGGGGGGGGGATGCTGGAGAGGAGGACCACTAATCTATTTCATTTTTTTCAGGGGGGGAGGTGAAACGCCGTTTTAGCATGACTTTCTTTTTAACTCTTACTTACTCTATCTCAGATAACCCTAAGTTTTTGGTTGCTGCTTTCAGGGACGGATCCAGGTTTTGCCGATAGGGGGGGCCTAAAATGTGAAAATCGAGCCTACCAATATCTCGCTCAGTGGGGGGGGGGGGGGGGGGGGGGGGTAGTGATCATAATTTTTTTTCTCGTATTTGACCTCGAAAATGTGAAAATCGTGCCGACCAATATCTCGCTCAGTGGGGGGGGGGGGGGGGGTAGTGAGCATCATTTTTTTGGTATATGACCCCGAAAATGTGAAAATCGAGCCTACCAATATCTCGCTCAGATCATAATTTTTTTCTTCCGTATTTGACCTCGAAAATGTGAAAATCGTGCCGACCAATATCTCGCTCAGTGGGGGGGGGGGGGGGGGGGGGGGGGGGGTAGTGTTCATAAATTTTTTTCTCGTATTTGACCTAGAAAATGTGAAAATCGTGCCGACCCATATCTCGCTCAGTGGGGGGGGGGGGGGGGGGTAGTGAGCATCATTTTTTTGGTATATGACCCCGAAAATCGAGCCTACCAATATTTCGCTTAGTGGGGGGGGGGGGGGTAGTATGCATAATTCATTTTTTGTATTTGACCCTGACATTTTTTCTTTTTTTTCTACAAAAAAAAAAAAAGCTGGGGGGGCCCGGGCCCGTCGGCCCCCCCCCCCCCCCCCGTGGATCCGCGCCTGGCTGCTTTATATGTAGTTGATAATGCATGATTAAAATAAAGAGAGAGAGAGAGAGAGAAAACCACCATCATTTTGCAATGGTTCAGGGTTTGTGTAATGTACATTTGAAACCATTTCGTAGCGTCTTAACCCTAAAAAAATAGCGAAACTAATTTTGAGGAAAAGCATTATACTGAACTGAATAAAGAATAATAGCTTTATATTGGCTCATACTAATACTGATACGGGCTAAAGACAATGTGGTATTTGTATAGAGTTATTCCAAAATGACATTCTGATAATCAACATTTTGTTCTGGTATCATATGTATATACGCATAATACAACTGATCTTTATGATTTTTTAACGTGACATAGCTTCTTCTCCCCCTGCAAACAAAAAAGAAAACAAGGTTATTTAATAAAAGGATCATGCGACAAATAATCATTGTGATTCAAATTGATGCAAGGATTTTTTTGAATAAGCAATGCTTTTCACCAGAATCTTCTTTGTAAAAACGACTCTTACAAATCTACCACTGTGTTGTAAGATCACTTTCAGATTAGGAGATTAGGAGATTAGGAGAGTATTTTATATGAATGGAACGTCTCAACTCAGTAAGCATGGCTGAGATTTGTAAAAGTTGTTTTTACAAAGAAGATTCGGGTGAATAGCAGTGCTTATTCAAACAAATATTCGCATCAATTTGAATCACAATCATTATTTGTCGCTTAATCCCTTTTAATGGCCTTGTTTTCTTTCTCGTTTGCAAGGGGAGAAGAAGATATGTCAAGTTAAAGACATAAAGATCAGTGTTGTATGCGTATATATTATATACACAGGCCCCGCGGAACGTTTATCAAAGTTGGGGGCTAAAGTATTTACGATCAGGTAGAGGGTAGCGAGCGTAAATTGGTGTGGGGGGGGGGGGGGGGGGTTCAGGGGTTTTAGGCATTTAATTACGGTCAGAGAAGCACAAATATTTTGATGCCGCTTTTGTGTCACTGGCAGGTCAGGGGGTGGGGGGGATTTTTTATTTTATTTTTTAAGGTAAAATTTACGTTACTATCCTATTTTTTTTACCGGTTTGGGAGGCTAGGGGGGGCGGTAGAATCGGCCAGTGTATCCGCGCCTGTCCAAAATAGCACACACACAAAATCGCCTCGCCGCTACGCGGCTCAGTAATGAAAGAATGTAAAGGTTGCTCCCAATAATGAGGAGGAAATAATGTGCAGGACGGGAAGAAATCGAGAGAATTTATCACGGGATGAAAGTCAGTAACAGCTATGTAGCTTGTAAATTTGTAAGAGGGAAAATGGTGATTAAAATGATAATGATGAAACAGGAAATAATTGAGGAGTATCATAGGTATCAATTCAATGGATATTTGTATAAAAAAGAGCCCCCGTCAGTACTAAAAGAGCCCCCGTGAGAAGGCTCACGGGGGCTCTTTTTGGGGGGGGAAGAGCCCCCGTGGACAAAAAATTAATTTGAGCCCTGAATAGGTCTACTTTTAACTTGTAGAGAAAGTGTCAACACTTACCGAAATGCATCGATTGCAAAATCTGTGATAGAAATGAAAATCAAATTACATCCTTCTGAGATCTTTAGTGAATTGGCCGCTTCTGAACTGCTCGAATTTTAGATTTTAACCTAAGACCATGAGCGTAGTTGTTGCTTCACTTGTATTCCCTTCATGCAGTCTGTACGCATTCATTATTGTGGAAGCTATATATTACTCTTTAATACTTTTGTGTGCGTGTGTGTGTATATAGAGTTTGCGTGTTCTACCGTAGAACGACGCGCAACAGTGCCCACCAGGCCACTGCAAAAGCGCCCCTTTATTTCGATGTATTTTTTCAGGGTTCAGGAACAATCTAAAAAGACCCCGTTACGTAACCTTCCCCTGAAAGTTTCAAAATGCACTGGTGATCATTTGTATTGTTACGCAGTAATTATGTGACACTTTGAAAAATGTGACTCACATAATATTTCAAAACATTAAAGGGATAGTTGAGTTCTGTTTTCAAACCGCAAATCTCGGCCCCCCCCCCCCCCCACTCAGAGGTCGAAATGACCGCATGCGTGTTGCCAAAATGTCCGGTAAAGGGGTACTTTTCGTGCGACAAAGTCCGGCCCGAGAATTGTAAAAAAAGGGGTGTATTTGACTTTTCACCCGGAGATTTCTTTAAAAAGGGGGTGTTTTTTGTTTTTTCTCTCATCTCTTTGGACTCCTGAAAAATTAGTCCGAATTTAGGGGGGTACATTGAGCATTTTTCCTGATTTAGGGGGGTCTCCAAGGCAGGAAAAGCCCGCGAAATGCCCGCGAAAGGGGGGTTCGGAAATATTGGCAGTCCTCATATAGGGGGTGCTTTCAAAAAGAGGAAACGAGCATATGCGTACCCTAAATAACATTGAATGGGGGGGCCGGGCCGCAAATGCCTTAAAACTTTGGAGACGTCGGGCTTCTACTGAAGTCCAGATGTATCCCCAATATTGTGACAAAGTTTTCCAGCTAATTGTTAGCTATTATGTGCTAAAGTTCTTTAAAGTATTATTTAGAAATATATTTATACATCTCATATATTATAAAGATAATTGGAAAAAATCGAGAAAGGTGATATCATTTCAAATTTCAAAATCTTCTCCCCTATAATTACCAGAGCCGGAACTTTGACAATACGCTTTTCATTTTATCAACTTGGCCAAAATTAGCGAATCATTCATGTATGGACCTCCTCTTTTATGAAACGCTTATCTCAGCTGCCTGGACCGGACCCCACCCTAAGAGGAACAAAAGAATGTAAAGAAGTAACTACTCTGGAAGATTACCGTTTTGAAAGAAGAGTTTTGAAAGAAGAGGATGTAGGCCTAAACTACTCTAAGTAACTACTCTGGAAGATTACCGTTTTGAAAGAAGAGGATGAAGGCCTAAACGTAGGTCAATCTACATGACAATACAAATAACCACTTTAACTTATATAGGGCATGTAACCATTTAAGAGCAGGTTTGAGTAAAATATCTTGATCAACCTAAAGCCGGTCTTGGTTTGAGCGGGCATATGAAATGTTCAATTGTTATGTTCTGAAAAACGACCCCTTACTCTTCCTCTCTATCCCCACGGAATATCACTCTTGTCTTGAATAACTTGGCAGTAAAGCCACGAATATGAGCATATTTTTATTCCTTTTTTGTGACACTGGCAGGTTACTATTATTATTGGAGTGAGGTCCAGGGGGCGGCGCCCCAGAAGCTCGATCAGACTGATGAGCATCTAGAGGCCCGTCTTGGGGCCCTTGGTGGAGTACAAGCTTCAGAGATCACACTTACCTGCATTTTTGCCTGCCCAATACAACTGTCCCCTAGTACAACCATGGCAAGTGTACAAATACCTACGTTCTCTTAGTCAAGGTAAAGCCGGAATTACTGGGGATATTCCTGTTTGGATCATTCGCGAATTTGCCTATGAATTGTCAGTCCCACTTACAGATATTCCTAATGTATTATTCCAACAATCTGAGGTTCCATTACAATGTAAACAAGCAGAAGTAGTTCCTGTTCCTAAGGTGCACCCACCGACACTTTTGGACCTTAGACCAATAGCCCTGACAAGCTATTTTGCTAAGATAGCCGAATCGTTTTTTGCCAAGTGGCTGTTAGAAGATATAACCAAAAATCTTGATCCTAATAAGTTTGGAAATCGTAAAGGCTTATCGACGACACATTACCTCATTGGTTTAATACACCAGATATTGGAGAATGCAGAAAAGGTGAAATTTACATCAACGATATTGACTACAGATTATTCGAAAGCCTTCGATAGAATAAACCACAATGTTTTAGTTCAAAAACTTCTCAATCTCGATGTCAGACCATGCCTTATTAATTGGATAATGAGCTTTTTCAAATATAATGGAACAAAATCAAACTGGAATGTCATAAATACAGGAGTTCCACAAGGAACAAAACTTGGACCTTTATTATTTTTGATACTAATGAATGATGCATGCCAAGATTCCATTATACCTTATTTCAAATACGTAGACGATTTGTCAATGGTAGAAAGCAGGAGTATATGTAAAGCTTCAAAATACAAGATGAACGCCGCAAACTACAGGAATGGTCTAATAGGAATGATATGAAACTAAATGCCTCTAAATGTTCAGTTATGCAGATCTCCTTTTGTAAGCAAGCTATACAACAGACGGCCTTGTTTTATTGATGACACCCAACTATGTAATGTAGAATCTCCCAAAATATTGGGTTTGATCTTACAGAGTGACCTAAAATGGAATACACCTGTAACTGATCCATTGAAGAGAAGTAATAAGAAGTTGTACATACTCAGGAGACTGAAATCATTTAAACTACCCATTGTAGATCTTATCACCATATTTAGAGAATATATAACACCGATTGTAGAGTACTGTGCCCCTGTGTTCAACGGAGCTCTTACAAAACAGCACATCTATGCACTTGAATCAATTCAAAAGAGAGCATGTAGAATAATTCTGAGTAGTAGTTATACTTCATACAATGATGCATTAGAAATATGTAACTTAGTGACTCTTGAGGAAAGAAGAAAACAATTATGTCTTACGTTTGCTCATAATCTGGAAGAAAGTCCCTTTTCATTGAATTGGCTAGTTAAAAAACAAGAAAGTCGCTACTGCTTGAGGAGAACAACAAAGTACACCCAGTACAAGTGCAAAACCAACAGATTTAGAAAGAGTTCAATATACCTTATAGATCTTCTAAATAATGAATAATTGAAATGTATTTCTACATAACGTATATATTAACAATATTTTATAAATATTTTATCATTATCTAATGTTTTAATACGTACCCAACTATAATTTAGTTTTAACGTAGGAACTATATGTTTTACAACCCACTCTGGATGTGTTTATCTTTTTACAGAGACATCAATTTATAATTATGTACTTACCGTTGATGAACTGGCAACATAGAGCAACATTTTGCTGACTTTTAGTTTTCAATGAATATGAATTGTTAAGGACACAGGTGCAATAATTTCAGTATTAGCTTTTTAACTTATTTGTATGTTATGTATTGTATTGCCTTTGATCAATTATTATTATTACTATTGTAAACTTTAATAGATTTTAAAAATGTAAATAATATACAATGATTGATTTTAAATGCTACACATGAATACTGTTAATTGTTACCAATACTGTTTGAATGAATGATTGTAACAAATGAAATATAATGTTATGTAATGAAACCCATGTATACATGTAAACATGCACAATTCAGCATCTTGGCTGCGAGGCATTGTTTTTTAATAAAACCATTATTGAATTGAATTGAATACAGGTGGCAGATCCCCGGAAGCTCAGGGATTGTTGGCATTTAATTACGGTCAGATGAGCAACCAGGGGGCAGAGCCCTCAGGTGCTCAGGGAAAAATAATGCCATTTTAGCAACATTTGTAAATCACTTGTATCAAATTGTATTGGTTGAATTGTATTAGGGGGGTTACTGACCCCCCCCCCCCCATCTGTACGCCAGTTAAAGGGGTGGAGGTTACGGAAGTGACTACCCCCATCGAGCTATATGATAAGTCTTATTATATAGCTGAATGCTACCTCCTCACAGGTTTCGGAAGTTTTGTCGTATTACAAAATTACATTCTTTAGCAAAACTATAGTATAAAAACAAGCAATATACTTTTTCACATTTCACTTTTACTTTGCCGGTATCTAGTGTGCAGTCCGAAGGGTTGTAAATATTTATTAGGTAAATTTTAGCAAGTAGGTAAAAAGGAACTTCTTATATTAAGAGCTTTTCAAATGACAGCATGTCACAAACTGCACGCTCGCGATGAAAATGTTGTGCACTTATTTCCTCATGTCTTTTGCGAGATGCCCCACCTTCCGAGGATCTATTCCCTTGGACACCAAAGAATGTTTAGCAAATATTGACCAAAGACTGCAACACACTTTAAAGCTCTGGAGGGCCCAAGAGTGCAGCGTTGAGACTACAAAATATAATATATAATACACTGTCGCTCATAAAGGTGGAATATTTTTTTATTATCCCAATTTAAGGTATTATTTTAAAAAATATTTTTAAATTATTGAATTATAATTTGCCAATGTGTGTTTTGCGTGACTGCTAAAGCATGTCTATGCTACTATGCTTATTAACTAGGGGACCTACGCCCTCGAGTCATAAATGACAGTAATAAGAAATTAACGCCCACAAAAGGGCACTAATATAGCACATCGACACGGTTTTGATCCTGGGGCCTCACAGTTACGAGGCTATTGCTTTGTCACTGAACCATGACTGTACGCAGCGGGGGCTAGGGTAGGGGGCAGTTTCCATAAATTAAAAGAAAAACAGAAAATGCAATAAATTTGCAATAATTTATTGCATTTTACCCCGGTTCCCAACATAAAATAATCCTCTGTGTACCCATGCCTTGAGCCATAATGCATGGCCATCCAGAGGATTTTGTTATGTTGGGGACCGGGGTAAAATGTAATAAATTATTACAAATTTATTGCATTTTCTGTGTTTTGGGGGTCCGGTCCAGGCATCTGAGATAAGCGTTTCATAAAAGAGGAGGTCCATACATGAATGATTCGCTTATTTTGGTCAAGTTGATAAAATGAAAAGCGTATTGTCAGAGTTCCGGCTCTGGTAATTATAGGGGAGAAGAATTACCAAGTCATTTTATCAATGCATACTTTTATACTTACACAGTTAAGAGTAAGGTCGGTTATTTGTAGCCAAGTGAAACGCGGCGTATCGCAAATTTTATTTAAAAGGAATAGTCCTAGGTCTTTATGAATAGGCCTACTATATATAGGCCTAATAATATTAGAATATGAATAACTACAATACATCTATGGAAATGTGAGGAAAACAACGCCCTCTCATATTGCCCAGCAAAAATCATCCAATCACCGATGGAAAATCGCCATGTAATCATCTTCATCAACAAAACCAATAATCCAAAGCCTTGAATCAAGGCAAGAATATAGAACAGACGCGCGCGTACGCTTCCGTCTCCAGCTGTACGGGTATTTCAAGGGCCTTTTTTCGATCCGAACATAACTAGGGTAAAGTTGAAATGATATCACCTTTTCTCGATATTTTGTCTTTATTATTTTTTTAATATATGAGATGTATGAATATATATCTAAATAATACTTGAAAGAACTTTAGCACATAATAGCTAACAATATCAAGTGCATCAAAAGTTGTCAGCGGCGTAGCTCAAGGAAGCGTGCTGGGGCCAACATTGTTCTTGTTGTATGTTAATGACATTCCAGATATTATATGTAACACTGCATCAGAAGTCAAACTATTTGCAGATGGCACCAAAATCTTCTCACCAATTCACTCTTCATTGGATGGCAAATATCTACAAGCAGATTTAACAAAGCTCTCAAAATGGTCCCATCAGTGGCAACTACCATTTAATCAGGAGAAGTGCAAGGTAATCCACTATGGTCGAAGAAATCCTTGTTATGATTATTTCATATCAGACGAAGATACACCTATTCCTGCCGTTGAAGTAGAAACAGACCTTGGTGTAACCTTTGACCAGCAATTGAAGTGTTCACGTCATGTGGATGGGGTATGTGCTGCTGCAAATCGCAAGCTATAGAGTTTTTCAAGCGGACATTTTCTAATTTGGACAAAACGGGCTTTATACATCTATACAAATCAATTATAAGACCAAGACTCGAGTACTGCTCAACGGTGTGGCATCCTGTATTGAAAAAAGACAGCACATGTATAGTCCCTGAAGGTAAATCGGGTCGTCGAGCAAAAAAGTAAGGGTTTTCCATTTTGAACAAAAAAAAACTTATCTACATGATTATGAGTGATACACTATGAACGTCTCATGTATACATTTACTTAATCTTGAGTCTTCGTCATTTAGTTTCAGGTTGAGTACAGCACCCGAAAAATTATCAGATTCTGTTGCCGTATTACGTTTAGTATCAATTGTTTATTTAATATTTAGTGTTGCATTTTATGTTACTTTCGCCAAAAAATACCTCTCTAGAAAAATTGATTGCGGTATTTCTTTCGTTTATCTAGACTGATCAAATAATATGTATTACATCCACTACAATTCGTTTCCAGATCTAGCTCACGCACACAAAAGAATTGCAATGTGTTGTTGTTGTTGTTCATGTGCCACCTCTTCACAACTACTACAAAGGAACGTGGATAAATCGAGACCCCCCCCCCCCCCCCCTCCCTCTCCGGGCATACGACTGCTCTCGTCCGTGATTTTTCGACTAAGAAGGCACCTTTAAAGCCCCACTGCACTACTTATAGCTACTTTCGCCCTCTATATAGCAAACAATGCCAAATCGTTTACCATTGGTCCCCCATGATACTCTTTATCTTATTATAATTGAGAGCTGATTTGATGAGATAACCACCTGTCCAGTGACCTTGCAGGGTGGTCTAATCCCTCCTGTAAAATAGTACAGATGGGCTTTAAAACTTAAAAACACAATTGCAAGATGAGATTTAAACATTGATAATGATGTAGATCCCCACATATTATTCAATCACATTCATACAAAATGCACCGGGACTTCCAGATTGATGAATGCATAAAACATTTATTTTAAAAAAACATACACAAAGTCATCCAATGTCTTATTTTAGTCCACCATTATAAAGCACGATAGCACAATTCACTCTAGGGCAATTGCATTGCCCTTTTCTATATAACCCATAGAAATTATGTTCATATTACGTAATGCGTAATTATAATCTTCTCATTTTGTTAACAAGTGACGGACAAGGCTACTGAAATTGCCTACAGCTGAGTTTTTCGAAAGTCTCTGCGATTGAGATATATATCGTAGAGATTCGTAATGGCAGATTAGTTAAAGAATTTTGAAAACATCTTAAAACGTATGTATTTGATTCGGCCTAATTACGATTAATCACTTTTCTCTTTCATGTGTGTATGTTCAATACTACTCCTGCTGTTGTCTTGTTTTTAATGCAGATGTTATTTAAATACTAAATGGATATTTATATAGCGACAGTATCCGCCAGGCTCTGACGCTCATGGCGCTTTACACATATTACCCGGGTTATTGGTTATAAGTACACAGTTGTTCGATAAAAATAGTAATATAAAATATAATAAGCATTCTCTGACAGTGAATCATAAATATCCAAATATATATAACAATTGTTATTTTAAAGAACGAAGTGATAAACTGTCATAAATATTAAATTTCATAAAACATTATACAATTATTTGCGGAAGAAGAGCTGCGTACATCAACCATCAGGGAGTAGTTACAAAGTAGCGAAAGATGAATCCACATTTTATCAGTGTAATGCAAATGAGACATGTCATCCCTTCAACAAGGCAGGCCCGTAACCAGGGGGGGGGGTTCGCGGGGCAAACGAATCCTTTAAAATTGTCAAAGGTTAAAAAAAAGGGGGAAGAAAAGAGAGAAAAGAGGAGAAAAAAGAGGGAAAGAAAAGAGGAGAGAAAAGAGGAGGAGAGAAAAGAGAGAAAAGAAGAGAAGAGAAGAGAAGAGAAGAGAAGAGAAGAGAAGAGAAGAGAAAAGAAGAGAAGAGGAGAGAAGAGAACAGAAGAAGATCCAGGTTTAAAGCACTTCAGAGGATCCCCCCACACACACACCCCCACCCACACACCGATGTTAAAATAGCTTAAAACCGAGGTCGTCCAGGTCAAATCCCCACTCGCCAACCATCTATTAATGATGGGTAACAGGGGCGAGGTTACTCGTTCAAGTGGGAGCTGGTACCGGTAAGATAATTGTTCTCTGCGGCGCCAGTGCCGAAAGCGCGGGTGTACTTGTAGTCAGTTGCTTACCCGGGTTTTTTACAAAAGGGGGGGGGGGGGGATATTTTATTTTAAAAATCCAAGCCGAAACCAAGTACCTTCAAAGTTTTCGAAACCGATACCAAATACTTTCAAATTTGAAGGGGGGGGGGGGGGGGGTTCGTAAAAAATAAAACTTTCGGATTCTGTTCCAGTACATGCGCAGTTTTCAAACACTGTTTTTTGCGTGTACTAATCTGATCTCCTCTATGTTAATGGAAGAGTGCAACCCAACTTGAACCCGACTGATCTAGTGTTTATTCTATTTTGTCAGATACCCCTGAAAAAAACACGCAGTGCTCACACTACCCCCCCCCCCTTCCCTTTCCCCACTTCTTTCTCTTATAATTTAATGAAACGTCAACGCTTCCGCGCTTTGCGCTTGAGAGGGGAAACTGACTTCAAAAAAGATTAAGAGTTGAGAACGGTACATTTAACGCATCGTCTTTTTTCTCTAATAATGTAATAAAACGTCAAAACTACCGCGCTTCGAGCGGTGGGGGGAACTGAATTTAGACAGGGATTAAGAATCGAGAACGCTACAACGAGTCGTCTTCTTTCTTTAATAATTTAATGAAACCCAAAGCTTACGCGCTTCGCGCGGTAGGGTGGAAAACTGAATTCAGACAAGGATTAAGAGTCATGAACGGTAAAACGGTACAACTTCACGGGGCTCTGCCCCCCCTCCCTGAACTCCCGAGGGAGCGTTGCCCCTGGACCCCTAGCCGTTTAAAAACGAACCCCCTAATTGAAAACTCTGGTTACGGGCTTGCCACGGATTGCTCAAATTGCCAATTTGAGATTTACACAGATTTCATATTAGATTTAGTGATCATAACCGTCAAATAGTTGTAATAATAGTTGTCAAATATATTTTGTTTTAAATCATGTTTATAAAGTGTGATAAAATATGATAATTTGACAATTTATCTGTTATTTTTCTATAAATTAATAGTTATGAATATTTAATTATTCTTAATTAATTGTCAGAAAGTACTTCTTTGAATTTTATGTCTGTGATGTTGCCGATTTAAAAAAAAATTATTAATATGAAATGCAGAATAATAAACTTAAAAATCAAATAGATCTTCCTTTACACTTTCACCAGCCCGTCTCTACGATGTTTCTTTTTGCTTCTCAACTTGCTACCAAGGTTGGACTGCCCTCTAACTCCATGTGAAGCGCTTGCCCAACATATTTTCCAGTTGAGTATTGTAGGGCCGGAAGTAACTTCTCAGTCTCCTGATGACGTCCTCGTCAACGTTTGGATGAGGTCTCCCTTTTTTATCCCCACGGCAGACGGTACCCGAACCGCGCCGGTTCGACTTGCAGAAGAAGCCTATCTGTTCGTCAAAGTAGATGGTCTTTTCGTTGAAGTAGTTGGGAATACCTAAGAAAGATTCGACCTGCAATCAAAAATAATAATTATAATTAAACGGTTTTATACAGCGCATATAAACAACTATGCATAATTGCAAGGCTCTATGCGCTTTACAGAACAGAATACATGCAGAAGGAGTGGAAATGGTACACTGAGTTCATAATTTTTAGACCTTAGATAGTGCTTAATAGATGTGTTTTTCAAATTACTTCTTAAATTAAAAAGGGGAAGAGTGGAGGCAAGGGAGAAGAATGTTTCATTGATGGTGATCGTCTTTACAATAGAAAAGAATTATATTCTATTAATCATGATAATGATACCGATTATTTTCTTTTCAGAATGTTAGATAGGTTAAGGGCAGGTGCGTCGACTGATTGGGCAAAGGTCCTATCTTTAAATACACACCCCCTTCCCCTCCCCGTCCTTTGCGATCCAAAGATGGTGGACGTTTAACAATGCTCGGGTTGGGGCGGCCCCTAGGGGCACTTGGGAATGGCAAACTGCCCCCTCCCCCACAGACACACACAAACACAATCGACGCCCCTGGTAAAAGAAGTTAATATGGAATGGACAAAATATTGTTAGTCTCATAATACTTTTAGAATATGACATGTAATGATGGCCTCTTTTTGTTTTCCTTTTCTATATTTGGTTGCTACTTTAACTGAATGTGATTGTATGCCAAATAAACCTGGGGGAAAAGGAGAGGCACTGTAGAAAACAGAAATAGAAAGGAGTGGACGGGGGTGGGGGCAGTGAGATAGAAACATAGAGATATGGAACTGAATGACGGGGAGAAGGGGTATTTAAGAATGACCTACCTGATGTAAGACTGGTAAAGGATTCTCAACAAATTCATCACCGTCTATGACGAGGAACTGATGTCGAGGAAAAAGCTCAACCCATCTCTATAGATATAGCACGTATGCACTGTGCAAAAGGATAGAATTATCCGTGTTGACTTCACCATTCGGTTTAATGACGGATCCTTCAAAGGTTGTATTGAGGTAAGTCTTCGGTTTATTGCCTGGTTTAACTATCCGCGGTTTAAAGAACGCCGGATGTGCGACATGTTGTTGATGGAGGTAATCGGACACAGCTCGGGCAATTGGATCCCGGATCTTGACGATGAATTTGGTCTCGGGTATTAGCGCTTTGATCCGCGCCGGCGTGTCTTCTTCAAAGATGTACGACGGCGTTTTCTCCATTGTTACCTGGTGTTTGGAGGAGATTGGCATCTGGTCTCGGTACCACTCGAGGCTCTTCTCTTTATTCCTGTTCCAATAGTAAATCTCTGGGGGAACAGAATGGACGAGAGAAGGGTGGCTGGTCAGGAAGAACGACAGGGCTCCGGTCCCGCACTTCTCCATCCCGATCCCGATGACGTGAGGAAGCCGCTTCTTACAGTCTAACTGGGCAAGGATGCTAGGATCTATCGCGGAGTCCTCGGTCGGACATTGCACCATGAGCAGGTCTGTATCAGGAAAGTTCGTCTCGGCGCCTGCAGAGTTAGAACCATTGCGCTCACTTTCAAGATGGCTGCCGTGCAGCGTGTCCTGCTCAATGATTTCCGCTGTGGCCTGGGTTATTGAACCCTCCATGAAAGGTGAGGCATAGCTGGAAATGCAATAACACATACCAAATACAAAACTTCCTAATATGATACCAGCTACAAAGGATCTTTGTGGTCTAATGTACGTTTTCATGGTTACTTTATCACTTCACCTAGTATAACGTTTGCATTAGAAGGAGTTGCTCTAAGCATGAACCATGCACCTTACCGGTCACCGTATAATCCGGCTCATTTCAGACCTCCTTACAAGATGGTAGATTCGAGGTTAACGGTGTGGGAATCATTTAGAAAACGTTTGAATAGTATTGTCTTGATGCAACAGGTTCACATTTCAAATATGTTTGATTTTCCGGTTCTTGCACAATCCGGATTCCTTACAAATAGAAACCTTCGACTATTACAAACCGTCTCAGTTTTCAATAGTCATCTGCATGTATTGCACGAACATCCAACTCCCAGCGTTACCTAAAGGGGAAAAGAGAAAATACAAGGGTGCTCTAAAATCATGCTCGAATATGCTTACTTACAAGCTTGCACTCAGGTAAAACAAACAAACCGAAACTAAAACCAAAGTGGTAGTAGAAATAGTAGATGTTGTTGTTGTTGTAGTTATGAGTATCATTATTAATATTGTTATCATTATTATTATTATTGTTGTTTTAGTTTTTTTAGTTTTTTGTTTCAATAATTATTATTAGTAGTATATGATTGGTATTGAATGGAATTGAATCGAGTTGAATTTATTTGATGCAATGTACAAATCAAATTACATTTCCACTGATACAACATATGCAAAACATAACATTGTTTTGAGCGTGTATACCGTTTGATTATAATAAATCTGGACATTAAAACAGAATGCCACTGATAACACACTACCACTAATTATTTATTATGAAATCTGCAGAAAAAGGGCTATCACGATAAGCGCTTGCTTGATAGCGTGATAGCCCGAGATGGGGGAAAGGGGGTGGATGATGTAAGGACAAAAATGATGATGGTGATTATGATGATGGTGGTGATGATGTTGATGAATATGATGTTAATGAAAATGAAGGAAAAAAATATGCTGATGTACAGATAATGTCTGACACAAAAAACTAAAATAAGTTTACTGGAGTTACAAAATATAGAATTCTGGAAATAATATTTAATATCAATTCAGCACTGGGAAAAGATCAAACAATGTACTTTGACAGAAATCATTTTGGATTGTCTTCGTATTTGATTTGAATTTATTTAGGGTTTTACATGAATTGAGGTTTTTATTATCCAAACGTTCAAATACAGTAATATAACAATAATAACAATAATAAATGTATGTTTAACAAATATCTCGAATAAATAATAGGGACCAGAAAATAGCATAAAATGCTAATAATGTCTAGTACCTTTAATGTACAGTATCTTAACATTTAACAATTTTTGTATATACATATGTATATATGAATTATTGAATACATGTTCAACTTAAGTTTCTACTATTCTATGTATCAAACATAATACATGTTTGTGTGTTTAGTACAAAGCCTAAACTTATATAAATAGACATTCCGTATAAGAAAATACAGTAAAGTATCATAACTCTCTACAAAATATAGAGTACATGTTTATTGTCTAATAAAAGGCAAGAAGCTTGGTTAAAAGGTGACCATAGTTATTCTATCAACATTTAAAGTACTACGAAAACAAGAAAATAAAGCTTTTTCCCGTAGAGATAAAGTTAAATTATTCCAGGAACATACGCATCTGTATGACACAGAAAATAAAACCTTGCGTTGTCCTTACTTTAGGCATACTTGGCTTTTTATTTTCTATTTGATTGAGTCTAGGAGTGCAGGGGCGTAGGCAACAGGGGGGGGGGGGTGAGGGGGATGCATCCCCCCCCCCCACCTCACAAGGTGGGGGGGATGGCATGTACAATCATCCCCCCCCCAGGTTTTGGGGAATGATATTTGCTTACTTAATAAGTCATAATGATGATAATAATAGTAATAATAATAATGATAACAATTATAATATTAATAATAATAATAATTATGATGATGATAATAATAATCCTCATCATTATTGTAATTGTGTTTATTGTTATTAGCCGCATTCACACGTTGAAAGCCAATTCAGACGGTAACAAGAAGAAAATCTAACAAGTATTTTGTGGTTATCTTGTGGTTTGGGAACCACAATATAACCACAAGATTAAACAGGCGCGGATATACGTTAGTGGGTTTAAACCCCCCCCCCCCCCACTTGGGCGCCCCCCCCCCCCCCCCCCAAAAAAAAAAAAAAAAAAAAAAAGAAAAAAGAACGCACGCTGGAGAGAAACCCTTTCAAGTGCAAATATTGTGAGAAGATATTCAACTCATCTGGTAACTTAACCAAACACATGATAACTCTGGATATAACTGTGTATTTAACTGTTACTTGATTTAAAAAGACGTTATCATGCACTGCTTTTTATGGTCTCCATTGTGTTAATAGATGCCAGGAAAACATCACTTACGGGGTTCAAATAAACACCCCAAAAAAATCGGTCATGCTCTGGCTCCTAACCATATCGAGCCAGCACTATAACACAGAGTTCCCATAGGACATACATTTATTCAGATGGTCATATCTCAGCCAATACTTGACATATTCAATTGGCTTTCGACATTCGGACATTATTTTTGATGCTTTTTTTGAAAAATGAAGAAAAAAATTGAGAAATTCTAAAAAAAAAAGATTTGTATGATGTCACAGCTTCGGTACTCCATACATAGTATTCCTTGATGACGACATGTTGAATATTTGGTCAGAGCTTATCTCGTATCATCAGGCGCGGATCCAGGATTTCTTAGGGGAGGGGGCCCACCTTTTTTTTTTTTTGCTCCCGATAATTTGAAAATCGCGCCGGCCGAAAAGTCGCTCACTGGGGGGGGGGGGGCTAAGCGGCACTTTTTTTTTCTTTTTTTTGGAGTCCAAAAAAAAATCGCAACGACTCAACCAGCCGAAAAGTCGCTCAGTGGGGGGGGGGGGGGGGGGGGGGGGGGGGGTAGTGAGCACATTTTTTTTTTTTTTTGGTCCTCGGAAATTTTTAAATTTGCACCCCCCCCCCCCCCCTTGAGCGCCAGGGGGGGGCCCAACCCCCCAAAAAGGTAAAAATCGCGTGATTTTACACGATTTTTTTCTCAAGGGGGGGGGGGGGGGCCGGGCCCCCCCCCCCTGGATCCGCCACTGCGTATCATCATAAAAGTATAAAAGCATCTACTGCGCAAATGTATATGAACCCCCTAATAAGTAATAGCTCTACTTTTCACTTGTAGAGAAAGTGTCAGCACTTACCGAAATGCATCGATTGCAAAATCTGTGATAGAAATCAAAATCAAATTACACCCTTCTGAGATCTCCAGTGAATTGGTCACTTCTGAACTGCTCGAATTTTAGATTTTAACCTAAGACCATGAGTGTAGTTGTTGCTTCACTTGTAGTCCCTTCATGCAGTCTGTACGCATTCATTATTGTTGAAGCTATCTACTCTTTAATACTTTGTGTGCGTGTGTGTATAGAGTTTGCGTGTGCTACCGTAGAACGTCGCGCAACAGTTCCCACCAAGCCACTGCAAAAGCGTCCCTTTATTTCGATGTATTTGTTCAGGGTTCAGGAACAATCTAAAAAGACCCCGTTACGTAACCTTCCCCTGAAAGTGTCAAAATGCACTGGTGAGCACTTGTATTGTTACGCAGTAATGATGTGACATTTTGAAAAATGTGACTCACATAATATTTCTAAACATTAAAGGGATAGTTGAGTTCTGTTTTCAGACCGCAAATGCCTTCAAACTTTGGAGACGTCGGGCTTCTACAGAAGCCGAGCGAGCTGTTGAGTCTGTGATGACGGGCTTCTACAGAAGCTGAGATGTATCCCTAATATTTTGACAAAGTTTTCCAGCTAATTATTAGCTATTATGTGCTAAACTTCTTTGAAGTATTATTTAGATATATATTCGTTCATCTCATATATTAAAGAAATAATAAAGATACGTGGAAAAAAATCGAGAAAACGTGATATCATTTCAACTTTATCCTAAGTTAAGCCCCGGTCACAAATACCCTTACGGGCTGCTACGAACGCCGTACGGACGATTTTCAGACCATTTCGTAAGATCTTCTTAAGAAGGCCGTACGAAACCAGCGTTCGTACACCGTTCGTAGACCGTTCGTAAGATCACAGATTGGTCGATGGTCTTGTCCAAGATTTTGTTTAACATCGTACGAAACCC
Organism: Strongylocentrotus droebachiensis; assembly: GCA_035222895.1. Taxonomy (NCBI): domain Eukaryota; kingdom Metazoa; phylum Echinodermata; class Echinoidea; order Camarodonta; family Strongylocentrotidae; genus Strongylocentrotus; species Strongylocentrotus droebachiensis. Next base: position 208,594 of record JAVYIG010000493.1, read on the forward strand.
TCTCTTCGTAAAGCGGCTGTACGAACGCCGTAATTACACCGTAAGGACCACGCAAGATTTTCTTACAATTCGTAGGGTCGAGGGACAATTCTAGAAGCTTTAAATTATTACGATGATCGTAAGAACGCCTCAAGTTGTTCATAGAGGGCTCTTACGGTGTTTGTAAGAATACCTAACGAGCGAAGATTCTTATGGCCTTCGTACGAACGACTCCTGGCGTTCGTAAGGTGCTCGTAAGGTGTACGTACACAATTTATGCAATTTTTTAGTTTTAGCGGTTATAAAGCAAAGCGCGCGAAGTTCAAATCTTCACTCTGTTCATAGGGGGGGGGGCACTCGCCCCCGACCAAAAAACGCCTCCCCCCCCCAAAAAAAAAGCCCCAACCCCCCTCCCCCTCCCCCAAAAAAAGAAAAGCAGTAAAGGAGTAAAATTGATTTGTATTTTTAACCCAAAAGAACATAACAATAATAAAAACCTGAAATAAATCACATATAAAATTCTGCTCTAGGATACACCGTACTCTTTTGTTGTCATCCAGGGCCCTGTTGTATAAAACTAACCATTGATTTTTACTTTGCCATCAATGGCAACTACCATGGTAACAGTGCTCAACAGCCAATCAAAATCGAGGTTTCCATGGTAGTTATAATTGACGGCAAGTTACCATCAATGGTATAGTTTTGTGCAACAGGGCCCAGATGGAGGACGTTTTGAAAGCTCAGGTTCAGGACGGCCCCCAAGGGGCATTTGTGGATGGGTTACTTCCCCCTCTCACCCACACACACACACACACACACACACACACACGCACACACACTGAGAACAGGTTTCAGGTTTGAACAACGTGTATACACGAAATCCTCTTAATAATGTTTAATTACTTTACATTTAGTTGTAACTTACACATCATTTATCAATTTCATTCGCTATCTTAAGAAAATAAGTGCCAATATGTTATCTCTCTTAAAAATCTATTGTTAAGTCTTTAAAATATTAATATTGATCATCAATGATAAGATTTGAATATACTGTAACCCAGACAATCCATCTATTACGACAAACCTTATTTGGAGCATGGAAACATAAAATGAAATATTGAAACTGATGAGGCTACAGTGCGTGAACAAGACATATCAATTTATTATACATTTATCCATTAATTCATACATTAATTAATACACCAATTAATTCATACATTGATTCATACATCAATTCATACAATGATTCATACATCAATCCATACATTAATTCATACATTATTCCATACATTTAAAAAAAAAAAAAAAAAATGATTTCTACATTTTTTCCATGCTAAATATATCTGAACAACAAAGAACATAATAGGTATAATACAACATAAACAATAATTTCTTCATGTCAAAATGTTCTTTTTTATATAATATATGTGCATATAATAACGAAACTTAATATTTCCATAAAATATAATCATAAATTTAAAGTATTATCCGAACTATTCTGTTGGAAAAGTGCAGGAGACCGCAATCATAAGCAAAGCTTGACAAGGATAGCGGCCTCAAAAAAACAAAAAACAAAAAAATCTTAAGGTAAACCTTAAAATGAAAAAGTGTTTCAACGATCTTTGTGTATGAGTTGGTGAGTGTGTTGTGCAAGTGTATATATATATATATATATATATATATTGTGTGTGTGCGTGCGTGTGCGTGTGTATGTGTGTGTGTGGGTGCGTGCGTATATGTGTGTGCATGTGCACGCGAGCGTGCGTGTTTGTAACGAATGGTGAAAGTGCACGTAGCTCTGTGTGGTATAGTGGAGTGGAAACAAATATGTCCTTTACAATAAAGGAAACTAAGAATACGAAATAGAAAACAAAATTTGCAAAACTGAGTTGCAATGTGACCAAAATTTGACAATTGCCTACTGCATGTTGAAATCAGTTAAGTAGATACTTCGATATAAGAGTTTTTTTGAGAGATGCTTTAAAAGAATAGAGAGATGAACAATGCCTTATTGAATTTGGTAAGGAGTTCCAAACATCTGGTTCATGATGTCTTACTGATTTTTGTGCTAAAAGTATTTTAGGATTTTCTAAGTGATAATTTGTTGAACAACGGGTGGGGTATGTGTGAATGTTTGAGTTTAAACTGTAAATATTGTGAAATAGGGATGGTAGTTGATTATGAGGATATTTATACATAAAAATGCATGTCTGAAAAATGTGAATATCTTGTATTTTTAATGTTTTTAAACGCTGAAATAAAGGTTCCGTGTGTGATATATAATGTGAGTTAGTGATCATGCGAATCGCTCTCTTTTGAAGCAAAAATAAGGAATTAATTCTTGTTAAAATACAATTACCCCATACGATATTACAATATATCACATGTGATAAAATTAGACAATTGTATAATATAATCATAGACCTTTCAGAAAGATTTTTTTAAACTTATACAGTATTCCAATATTCCTTGATATTGATGTATGTATATTACGTATATGCTCATTAAAATTTAGATGAGAGTCAATAGTGACTCCTAAAAATGTAACAGATTGTTTTTCAATGAGAGGCAAGCCATCAATCTCAATTTTACAATTAATCTCAATATTACAATTAATCCATACATTAATCCATACATTAATTCATACATTAATTCATACATCAATCCATACATTAATTCATACAGACGGCTGTCATTGTTCGTATAATCCTGCCTTAACCCGCTTGAAAATATCAAGAATAACGAGATCTATCAAAATGCTTAGAAATAAAAGAATTGTTTCATTTGTGGTTCTATTTTTCAGGTGCGCTCGAGTAAAGTTGAAATAGTACAAAATTACTGTAATACCTCAATGATTACTTAGTCGGTTTCAGTCACTGTCGCAATAAGCCTCGTAAGGCAATGTGTTAGACCATGTCGTAGAAGAAAACATTAATAGAACCAGGTAAAACACTTGCAATCATACGGAAATTTTAAATATGATATTTCTCGCACTTTTCAAAGACCAGGTTCAAAATCACAAGGATCTATAGAAAATGTTATTGCTCAAAGAATATGTGCGTCGTTGCGCTTTCCTACAAATTCAATTCTTTTTTATTTCTAATATTTCAGCCCATAACGATATAGAGGATACCCCTGCTTACCACCGACAGCCACATAATCACATTGTCACATCCTTTTACTCGTTAGGGATCAAGTCATTGGTTCTGAGATTAATCGTAAGATATTTCGTCAATTGATCAAAGAAATATTCCTGTCCCCTCACGTCCTCAGTCCAATGGAGGTAGGGTCTGCCGTCACTGAGGTACAACCTCGCCAAGAACGGTATCTCATCATATGGGATGTCTTCGATGAAGACCGCGACTACGAACTCGGTCTGAGTGTCACTCACGTGGTCCATCGCGGTGCGGAACTTGAGCATGAACCAGCGATCGCGCACGGCGGCTCTGCTTAGTAGAATGACGGTCTTATAACTCCGGCTCACTACGTAGTCAATCGCGTCCAAGTAATGCATACCCACCACGAGGTCTTTGTCACCAAAGACGTTCCTCTGAAATTGCGGGAGTCTTTCTTCGAGAGTTGGTAGGAGACGTTCGCCAGCCCACTCTTCGTCATCGTCGTAGAAGATGATATTCATGTCGAACTCATAATCATTGGGGTCTCGGACGTCTCGCATCTCGTTATACCCAACGGCTGCTAATTTCAAGAGAAAGAGTTTGTACCTCAACTGCCATCGATAGTGAAATACGAGTACGACGATGACAACGAAGGACATGGTGGCAAGGGAAGTCAAAGAATAGAGGGCAATATTAAGGCTACAAAGCTTCTTGGAGTCAAAATCAAACAGCGGTTTCTCGCGAAGAGGCTCTAAAGACGCTGACGAACAAATAGTTTTATTCTTGTTCATGAGTACAACTGGTCCGCTAATCCAGGCAAGAAGCCAACTTAGTTCACAGTTGCAGTCTATTGGGTTCCCTGAAAGATCGACAGATGTAAGAGAAGGCCCAATCAGTTTGAAAGTACTTTGGTTGAGTCTTGTTAATTTGTTATCTGATAACAAAAGCGTTGTCAGCCTGCAATTGTTCAAAAACAGGTTTATGTCGAGGTTTGCCAACCGGTTATTATGGAGATCAATGTTTGTCGTTTGTCCTAAATGTTTGAATATGTCAATAGGAAGTTGCTTTATTTTGTTTCCCCCTAAGTTCAGCACCCGAAGGGATTTTAACGCCTCAAAGGTTAATGGACGAAGCAATGAAATTTGACAGTCTTCCAAACTGAGATTTTGTAGAGCAGTAAGTGGTTTAAACACCCACGGTGGTATAGAATCTACACGATCAAGTATCAGGCCGATTGAATTTTCACTCAGATCCAAAGTCGTCAGACTAACCAGTCCATCGAAAAGTGAGATATTTGAACGCCAAAGATTTAACCCGATAAGCCCGGTCTTTCTGAGGTTCAAATGCACAAGTGATTGTAGATGTTTGAAGGACTTCCCAGCCCATAAAAATATATTCGGTGGTAAATTTAACTTATTGTTAAGGAAAAGAGATTTTAAGCCTGGTGCGACAAAATGTACCCTAACGATATTACATTGTGACAAATTGATAGTTTCAATTTGTTTTAATCCCATAAATGATAGGGGATCCACGACTGTAAGATCTTTGTTCGAGTGCAAGTCTAAAAATCTTAACTTTTGCAAACCGAGAAACGTGAATTGGGAAACTTCAGTTAGATAATTAAAGGAAAGATCCAACTCAGTTAAGCCTATTTTCCATGAACAATTATTATTGGTGTTTATATATTTTATTTTATTGTTTTTCAATTTTAAAACCCTGATATCCTGCATATTTTCAAAAAAATCTGGTTCGACTGTTTCGATCAAGTTGTCACTGACATCAAGTAATCTAGTACGCGTCAAATTCGAGAAGACAAATGGATAGAGGGTGTGTATGTAGTTGCTAGAGAAGTTTAGCACTGAAAGAAAATGACCCTGCAGCGGATGAAAGAAATCTGTTGGAAATTCACTCACAGTCGAGCAATCGAAGAGTTTAAATTGCTCTATAGTCGACCGTGAGATGCCAATGAATATATTTCTCAAGACCTCGAATGACAGAGGAACGGACCCGACCCACAGTGACTTGACCTGCAATGATGCGATCATATCGGGATCGACTAATATGATAGGGTTAGCAATTAGAACCAAAGTCTCACAATGACATGAAAATTCAAAAGCTTTCTGGGTGATGTGCGTAAGCTTATTTGCATTTAAGTCAACACGCTTAACCCTGTCACAACTAATTAAAGTAAGACGATTGTAGTCAAGTCTTACACGTTCTAAATGCGGGCTCCATTTTAGCGTATCATTGGGGAGTGATGTCAAGTTTAAATAACTTAAATCTAGAATGGACAGCTTCTTAGCCCACCTGAAGAGCCCTGTGTCGGGAAGCACAAGATGACGGTTGAAAGACAAATTGATATCCTGCATTTCTTTGAGAGGGTAAAAGGTCCTAGATTCAATCATCCTGATGTCGTTCTCGGCAATGTTCAAGTGAGTAAGGAGCGGGTATCTTTCAAACGAAGAGTTTAATAGAGATGATAGATTATTGTTCATTATGCTCAAACCTTCAGTGTCTTCAGGAAGCCTTTGAGGGACAGAATCCAAATTTCCGTCATCACAATCAACTGTCTTAAGCTCAACGCCCTCGCGACAGGGCGATCTCTTCAGATCCCAAGGTGTTATGGGAACAGCATCTCCATGCAGCGTTTGGATACAGGAAAAGATGATCAACGGAAGAAGTACACGGTGTTCGAAAGCCATAATGCCGGATTTCGGTTTTTCTGTCTGAAAGAAAAACATATAGGGTCAATGTTCAAGATTACAAATAAATGTCATGTGCCAAACAATTTTGGAAGAAAATGTATACTGGCTGAGTAATGAGCATAGAAAGATAAGGAAATCAAGGTAGTACTAGCCCCGACACCATTTGTATTGTCCCATATACATCTTCCTGTGTACAGTGATTGTTACTTTACCAAGACTGGGCCAAATTTATGATGATTTTGATGACTCCAGAACCTTGCATTACACACCAATACTTTCATGCTATTACTTTTCTGATCCATTCCACACCTTTTCTTTCACAATGCAATCGCATTACCAGAACTCACCTTTATCTTTAACTTTGCACAACTCCAGTAGTTTGACGCTCCAGAATAAGATCCCTCGCAGTGGATGGTTGGTTTGTAAATTGGATATGGTTCTGAACATGCACTCCAAACTATTCACGTTTAAATACACATTCTCGGCGAAATGAGATAGAGATCATCTAAATAAGGTGGTATATAATAACTGAAGTGTCTTTTACAAATCATCACTTTTTAAAGCGAAACTGTAAACTTCCACTTAGATTTTAGTCATGCCTCCGTCCAGTTTTATCTTTATAATTCAAGGAGGATGTTCGGTTCTGGTGATGGATGGGGGAAAATGGATATCATCTTTAAGATATAAATGTTAGCAGGTAATTTGTCATTCATAATCGCTTTTCTGTCTCAGAAACTGGATCGGCATTGAAAGTCCTAAGTGTTGTATTTTATATTACCCTCCTCCGTAATTGTCATTCTTTAATGAGTTTTGAAAAAGATGAATAATACTTTTAGCAACTTTCTTTGATTTCAGGCTTACAAAACCCTAGGATCAGCTCTAGGGGTTTCACAATTGTCTTTCTCTGTTGTAACTGATTCATCACTTTGTAAAGCGAAACTGTAAACTTCCACTTAGATTTTATTGATGCCTCCGTCCAGTTTTATCTTTATAATTCAAGGAGGATGTTTGGCTCTGGTGATGGATGGGGGAAAATGGATATCATCTTTAAGATATAAATGTTAGCAGGTAATTTGTCATTCATAATCGCTTTTCTGTCTCAGAAACTGGATCGGCATTGAAAGTCCTAAGTGTTGTATTTTATATTACCCTCCTCCGTAATTGTCATTCTTTAATGAGTTTTGAAAAAGATGAATAATACTTTTAGCAACTTTCTTTGATTTCAGGCTTACAAAACCCTAGGATCAGCTCTAGGGGTTTCACAATTGTCTTTCTCTGTTGTAACTGATTCATCACTTTGTAAAGCGAAACTGTAAACTTCCACTTAGATTTTATTGATGCCTCCGTCCAGTTTTATCTTTATAATTCAAGGAGGATGATCGACTCTGGTGATGGATGCGAAATGGATATCATCTTCAAGACATAAATGTGAGCAGGTAATTTGTCAATCATAATCGCGTTTCTGTCTCAGAAACTGGATCATTGAAAGTCATAAGTGTTGTATTTTCTATTGCCCTCCTCCGTCGTTGTCATTCTTTAATGAGTTTTGAAAAAGTTGAATAATACTTTTAGCAACTTACTTTGTTTTCAGTGTTACAAAAACCTAGGATCAGCTCTGGAGGTTTCACAATTTTCTTTCTCTGTTGTAACTTATTCATCACTTTGTAAAGCGAAACTGTAAACTTTCACTTATATTTTATTGATGCCTCCGTCCAGTTTTATCTTTATAATTCAAGGAGGATGTTTGGCTCTGGTGATGGATGGGGGAAAATGGATATCATCTTTAAGATATAAATGTTAGCAGGTAATTTGTCAATCATAATCGCTTTTCTGTCTGAGAAAGGATCATATTTTCTTTTGCCCTCCTCCGTCATTGTCATTTTGAAAAAGATGAATAATACTTTTAGCAACTTATTTTGATTTCAGTTTTACAATAGCCGAGGATCAGCTCTGGGCGTTTCACAATTTTCTTTCTGGCTCTGTTGCAACCAATTCATTCATAATGTACTCTTAGATTTGTTTACCTCTGACAGTTTTTACCTGGCATTATTTGAAAGATTTAGAAAAGCAAGATGCGCAGCGCAGTCAAGATCGCTTTATATTGGGCTTTCCATTCCTTCATTATAACTTGTCATATCATCAGTCAAATTCTGTTAAGGTTATTACGAGCAACTGCAAAAAAATAAACTCAATTTAACTAACTAAAGACAAGACAGATGTGTATGATTCTTCAGCAAAATTATATTAATTTACTTTAGAAATCAGTGCTCAATGAGCAAAATTAGGAAACGTCAATTTTGGCTGAATTTATGGTTACGATTTTGTAAAGGAAAGAGGCAACAGAAACATTGAAAAGATGTTGGATTGCACGTATTCATGACCAAATCAAGCAGTCGTCGAAATTACATGAATTTTCTACATCAGTTTTTTCAAAATATACAAGTTGAAAACGGTTTTTTAATCATGTGCAGAGAAATCAACCTGAACCGGTATTTATTTAAAGACACTGGCACTTACAAGAGCCTTCTATACAGAGGGTTCCAAAAACGCTTCTAAAATGTGAAATTTTGTGGTAAAGGCCGGGGGCATCGAAATTAGTTTACTCTCCTTCATGATCATTAATTCGCAAACATTTTTCAGGATACCTTCAACTTGCTCCCAATAATCCAGCCTAAAAAGTATTATTCTGATTTTAGAGGAATGGAATGAGCAGTACATCAGAATAAGGGGCAGGGTCAAAAGTGAAAGTTTCAAAATGCACTGGTGAGCACCGGTGTAGTTTTGTTATGCAGTACTCTGCACAGCAGCTCTACACTTTTTATAAAAAGAAGAATACACAGCCGAACAAGAGATATGCATTTACGAAATGTTATAAAGATTCCCCATAAAACCCGGGTACTATGCACGCTTTTTTAAAATTTTACTTTATGCACAATATTTTCCGAGGTAACTATAGTAATGACGTTTGAGCTGTATCTTGAGTGCGATTAAAAAAAAAACTGAAGACAGATACAGTGATTCCCTCACATGCAATTGAGTCAATTGTACTTTGATGACAAACTTTATTTTGAACAAATTATAACTATTTCCGCTCACAAAATATTGCATCATATAAATCGGCATACGAGAAAATAACGATAATATAATACACTGTGAATCATTTTATTAATTATACCTTAATTTTCATTCATTTCCAGGAAACGCAATAAGTCAAAAGCGCTTGGAAATTTAGTGAAATGCAAATATTCCAACTATGAGCCTAGATTTGTATAAACCACCCAGTGTAAGGGCGGACGGGGACAAAGGTTAACTTGCGATAATTTTTTCAAAATTAGAATTATGAAATTTTCTCATCGGATTTTTGTTCGCTACTGTTTGGGATTTTCATGTTTCGAATATGCGACCCTAAAAAGGATAATCGTCGGGTATGTATGTGATACTTCTGACGTGTCTGATTTGTCCATTAGTTAATTTACGAAGACAAATAATAATATAACAACTTATAGTCATTCAGAGTAAGCATTAAAGAAAACTTACAAGCTTATGGATGAATCAACTTAAAGTATACTCTCTTCCTCCTCCCTTACTTTCTTTTTTCCTCTCCCTTCTCCACCGCATTATATACCCTTCCTCATCGACGTCCTCCTCCTCCTCCTACTCTGCCTTTGTCCACCCTCCTTCTCCATCCACTTTCTCACCTTCCTCCTCCTCCTCCTCCCCCTTCTCTTCCTTTCTTTACTATCAATTTCCCTCTTTCTTCTCCTCTTCTCCGCCTTAGTTTCCACCTCCCCTCCTCCTCCTCCTCCTCATTTTCAGTCTTCCTCCTCCTGTCATCCGCCTCATTTCCTACCTCTTCTCCTCTTCCTCTTCCTTCTTCTCTTCACCCCTTTCCTCACCCCCCCCTCCCTCTCTCTCTCTCGTATACATTTATCACGATACATTTAGTGAAATCATTCTTACGCTTATCATCATTTATATCATGATTGCATGTTTAACTTATTATTCCAAATCCCACTGAACGGTAAAGGGCGTCATCATGTCAAGCTGCAGAGCCCGGATGTGAAGTACCTGTCACAGAAAGAGAGAGAGAGAGGGAGAGAGAGAAAGAGAGAGAGAGAGAGAGAGTCGAAAGGTTACTTTTCCAGAAAACTTGTTTATATTTAGAACTCAGTTAGTCTATTATGAGAACGTTTCCCAACTCTTTACTTCAAGTTTTTTTTCCCTTTTTGTCCCTCTATTTCCTTTGATTCGTCTATAATTATTTCGCTCTCATATTTACATTTCATTGTTTCATACAGGCTACCCTATACAAGAAAATGCTTAGTTGGAATTTCGCCTTTTTCTTTATCATAGACATAGTTGTATTAATATGCTCTTTCAAATTATTCAATTCATTATTGTGACTATGTAAACATTGCATTACTTCAATATTTTCTTAATTTGGCAAATATGGAAGAAAATAATTATTATTTTGTATTTTATTGAATGAAATTAAAAGCAACTTATTTGTTGGAAATAAAAAGGGAAAACTTTAAGTAATAGGCTGACAACATTAAAACCAAAAACGATGAGGCAATCCCTTACCATATTATTTTGTAGAATGCTTTTGTTCAAATGTCTATTTTTTATTAAAATATTACAATGTCATTTACAGCAGTATTTTACGGATTGTGGCCAACATTTTTTGATATATATACATTCCATTGTAAGTTCAGTGTTTTTTTTAAAGGCCCACTGCACTTCTTATAAGCTACTTGCGCCCTCTATATAGCAAACGATGCCTAATCGGTGACCATTGGTCCCCCATGATCCCCTTTTTCTTATGTTAATTGAGAGCTGATTTGATGAGATAACCACCTATCGGTGACCTTGCTGGGAGGTATAATCCCTCCTGGCCAAACTAGTGCATACGGGCATTAAAGGTGGTCAAATTTCGAGAAAAACATTTCACCGACCAAAAGTTTAAACCACTGGACCCACGCCATTTTCCCTCAAGCATCGTAACCATAATATTGATACGTCGTCTTCGGTCTGTGGATCACGTGGTTTGTGGTTCGATCGAGTCCCGCCGATAAACTAGCTTTGGCAAGACATTAATCTACATTTGCCACTCTCCACTCAGGTGTAGTAAATGGGCACCTGGTAGGAACTTATTCATTGAATGCTTTCAGTGTCTTTTTTTTTCTCAATCATCATAACCATAATTTATAAGTCGACGGTCTGTGGATCATGGTTTGCGGTTCGATCGAGTCCCGCCGAGGTACTAAAGTCCTAGCTTTGGCAAGACACTAATCTACATTTGCCACTCTCCACCCGGGTGTAGTAAATGGGTACGTGGTAGGAACTTATTCCTTGAATGCTTCCAGTGCCTTAGGGCAGCTGTGCTACAGCCATTGTACACGTTTTGTAGACTCGTAGAGTACCCCCTTGCGTGGATGTATGCGCAACATAAATGTAGCTATTAAAACATTAACAACTGCAAAATTGTCCGAAAATTTCAAAAATATTGTAATCATTAATCAAGAAATGTGCCCTTACTTTTGTTTGAGGAGAGTAGTCTACTGTTGCAGCGTTGGACGGTGCTGGACGTATAGTGACGTCACCGTCCACGTAATCTGCTACACCATAGACCTTGATGCTATGGAAGTACAGGTCATTCGGATCCGTGTAACCAGCGACATCCACCATCATACGAAGCTCACCCTGAAGATTCGCCTGATGAGTGCGGTAAATAATAAAAAATTTAAAAATATTATCTGAGGTTGAATGTCTAGATATTAATTCTATCAACTCTTACATTTTTGTTAATGCTTTTTATTTCAAAGTAAATGTTGGGGCATTGAGGAGCCCCGCCCCCCCCCCCCCCTCACACACACACACAGTCCGTTTATGGGTAATATAAGCCCCCAAAACAACCATTTGGTATGAATAACATGATTTCTTTTCCTAACTTAAAGATTGATATATATTTATATTTCAACATAAGTAATGGCTCTCGATTGGCTCTCAAGATTTATATTACATTGAAATATTATTACACTGGCCCTTTATTGGCCTAACCTAGAAAAAAACCGTTGTGATAACTTACTTTGGTGGCAGTAAATTTGAGTAGACTGTACAATCCCCGTTCGTAAGATTCTGTAAAAGATAATATTAAAAAATAACAATAGTTCACTTGTTAAAACCCACAAATATTTGTTCTTTTTCTTTCTGACTCCCTCCCTTTCTATAGTTTTTCTCTGACATACCCCCCCCCCCTCTCTCTCTCTCTCTCTAACTCTCTCCCTATATAGGCTACATATATATATATATATTTGTCTATCTATTTCTCCCCCCCCCCCGATATCTCTCCCTCTCCCTCTATCTCTCTCTCCCTCTCTCTCTTTCTCCCCCTCTCTCTCTCTCTCTCTCTCTCTCTCTCTCTCTCTCTCAATGCTAGATAATTATACCTCTCTTTTCACCATCATCCCAGAAGAAATCACCCGATGCTTGCATGTTATCATCTAGGGCTACCAGGAGGGCGAGAGGGTTCAAGCGACTGAACGCGAGAGATGGAAAAGAAAAGAAAAAAGATTATTTCGTTAGCAATAACATGACGGGCTTTGAATGAATCTCCTTCATCTCCTTCTTCTTCTTCCCCTTCTTCTTTTTCTTCTTATTCTTCTTCTCCTCCTCTTTTTTCTTCTTCATCTTCTTCTTTTTCTTTCTTCTTCTTCTTTTTCTTCTTATTCTTCTTCTCCTCCTCTTTTTCTTCTTCATCTTTTTCTTTTTCTTTCTTCTTCTTCTTTTTCTTCTTCTTCTTCTTCTTCTTCTTCTTGTTCTTCTTGTTCTTCTTGTTCTTCTTGTTCTTCTTGTTCTTGTTCTTCTTGTTCTTCTTGTTCTTGTTCTTCTTCTTCTTCTTCTTCTTCTTCTTCTTCTTTTTCTGCTTCTTCTTCTTCTTCTTCTTCCTCTTCTTGTTCTTGATCAATAAAGTTCTGAGAAGATATCAACTTTATCTATAAAGAATACATCAGAATTGTCACAAGAAATTTATTTTAAAAAAGGTAAGAAAACTATTCCAACTTCATGGGTAACAGTTTATTATCACTAGTACTATCTGCAGTGTAGCAAGAGAATGATATATCATGACGCTCCGATAAAACGGAATAAATTATTTCCATCATAACACGATTGAACAAATGACTGACAAATACTTATCAAACGATGAAATATGCTTGAGTGGGGGTGGGGGGGGGGGGGGGGCTTTACCTAAAGACAGTGGTGTTGGCCGGTTCCTGAAGAGGTACAATATACCCCCCTCGTACGTGCAGGTTGATGGTGTCCATGGGTGCAGGCAAGGTAGCTACTTCACCCCTCTCATTCATCATCTCCTCACCCTGGTACCATGAAGAGAGAGAGAGAGAGAGAGAAAGAAAGAGAAAGAGAGAGAGAGAGGGGGGGGGGGGGGACTTTAATCAATTTCACCAGTATGATTACATGTAAATTCTTTCGCTATATTTTGGAATTCACAAGTATTACATCATGTCACTCCCCATTGTCATTTGTCAGTAGTCGACTATCGAATGACGTTAAATCTATATATTAAAAAAAAATCACAATATTATTTACCGTATAATAGTCGTACCAACGAGCATCGGGAAAGTAAGCATCGATTTCCGTCACACCCTGTGTCAAAATGATATGAAAATATAAAGATACACTTTACGACAAATGATATTGTAGCAATGTACTGTATATCGCAGCTTACATCACATTTTGTTAGCTTTATTCTATTCTAAACGAAATTCTAAGTTTCATTCATTGTTATTTGGGCTTCGCCTCTTTCTTTCATTGATGAAGAGTTTTGCAGGCTGTTGTTATGTTTAACTTTTTAAACATAGTGGGTATATCTTAGTCATGTGCCCCTATATTGTGTTCTTCTACCCCCCCCCCCCTCTCCCTTCCCCATCCTCTCAAATTTCATACTCCGAAAGGAGAGTGATTAAATTAGACAAATGTCTTATTAATGTTACTTTGAATTGAATACTGAGATTTAAGTTTTTACCTCTTCCAAAACGGCTGATATCATGAAAGATGGCCCCCATAGGAATTGACGGTCAACATCCCAAGTCATGGGATCGGCTGGGAACCTGGATAGAGGATGGTGACAGGAAGGAAAAGGATGAGGAAGAGGAGGAGGAAGAGGTGGGAGAAAGATGAAGGGGAGAAAGGGTGAAGGAAGAAGAGGGGTGGAGGTGGAAGGGTAACCAATTACGATATTACTTGATTATTCAAGTTATTTTTAAAGAGTTCTAGGCAAACTGTGAATTCGTGCGACATATCGACTATGAGTACATCCTCAGTTATGCTAAATATTAAATGATAAATACAACGACTTGTGAAGTACTGATCATCATGACTTGTCTAAAACAAAAGACGATGCGTTATGTTCTGACCAACTGAAACCAAGTTTCAAACCAATTCTGTGTATAGATGGCCCTGAACCTACTCTTATTTTTTGTTCGTGTTTTTTTTTCTCATGTGTTATTGATCCAATTATTTTCAACGAAATATGACATAGTATCAACATATAAATCATGGTAAATCAGAATTACGTGAAATGACGCATGTCTAACATATACATAAAGGGAGTTTGTCATGACGAGACTATGTGTCTTTCCCGTGGCCCTACCCGGGGCCAATCGGGTATAATACGACTACGGACGATGCGACCGCAGCTTTCGCGTGCATGCAACATATGCGAAACCGAAGCGTGAGGAGAACTTCGGTCTGTTTCGCCAACACTAGCGCGCACTGACCAAGTTTAGCGCGCGCTGACCCAGTTAATAAAGTCCATTCGTTTGCGTGCAGTTGTCCAAAAGAAGACGTAGACGGCGTTAACCAGTATTTGCCATGATACACTCCCTTTAAGGGGAAAAAACCTACTCGTTGACGAGCGCCCTCACGACAGTAGAGCTGTCCTTATGAGCCTGGTAGAACAGGGTGTAGAGGAAAGGTAGAAGACGGTATCTTTCTGATAGGATGGACTTCGTCATCTCAACGAACTCCTCACCGAAGACAGGAGGATGCTGGGGCTGTGGAGGTCGATGATATCGAAAATGACAGAGAATTCAGTTTACGACAAATTAACCAGTATACTCGTTTTTAAGACGAAAGGGTTTTACAAAATAGCTTCAATTGACTGGAAAGATTGAGCGAGGGGGAGAGAGAGAGAGAGGGGGGAGGGAGGGGAGAGATAGAAGAGAGAGAGAGAGAGAGATGTGAGGTGGAGTGGAAGAGAAATGATAGAGAGGGACCTAGAATGATGATTGCATAGAATTATTGAACGGTCAGGGGAGTTGGAATTCAACTACATCCAGTCTGTGCTATCCGGTATCCCTCCATAGATATCTTTTCAGAAAATTTAACATCTGATTAAATAAAATTTAAATTCATTCATTACATCTCCATGGAAACGTTTATATTAAAATGCTAACCAGACGTTTTAATTTGTTGACGGTCAACAACGTACATCCTAAGACATGGGATCGACGGGTAACCTGGATAGAGGATGGTGACAAGAAGTAAGGGGGGAGGAGGAGGAAGGAGGAGGGGGAAATTGAAGAGGAAGAGAAAGAGGAGAAATTAAATTTAAATTTATTAATCATTAATTATGTATTTTACTTACATACCACCCCATAGCATTATGATTCCTAGAATAGGGGTAGAATGCTCCTAACTGGGTCCACCGCCAGCACATCTCATATGTTGTGTTACCCCAGAAGCCGCAGATGTCCGCACCACTCTGAATAAGGCAACAAAAATGATTTCTTAATGAATAATTCGTGGTAGTGTGTTATCAGTTACATTTTATACAGTATAGGCTTGCGGGTGCACCATGTGAGAGAGAGGGAGGATTGAGGAGTCCTGAAAAGGACTCTCGGTAATCGTTCTTGAGGGTTTGTAGTCCTGAAAAGGACTGTTTTGTATAGTCTAGAAAAGGACTGTTGGTTAGCTTTCTTAGCTTATAGTTCCAAGGAGAACTATAGCGCTTGGAGATTTGTATGTTGCAGAAGAAAATAGATTCAATTAAATTCAAAATATTCTTCGTTTACGGTGGTCACATTTATACGCAATATGAACTACATTGTTTAGGAAGTAAGATGGCGGAGAAAAAGAAGAAAGAAACATAAAAGATACTCACGTATGGCATTCCAAACATGTTGAATTCCAGCATACCTGACCAAGAAAATTGAAATGAAATATAAAATACATATTTCCTTTTTCTTTTCATATACATGTACCACTCTCAAATCTTGATAATGATAACAGCGGTGCACTGCGCTTGTTTCATATTAATACAATTCACAAAGCGAGAAATAAAACTGCGATCAATTTTCTATGGTAAGTTTCCATTGCCTTCAGGATTCAGAACTAAATTTTGTGTGTAGATACATGAGTTTTTATTGCTCTATATTTACGAACGTTTCCACTATCATAAAATCTAAAAGTAAATAGAAACTGAAAAATTCATAAGCTAACATCAGCCTCTGACATTACGCCCATAATCCCCCCCCCCCATCGTATTATTACCTGTAATACCCCAATGAAGATGGCCCCAGATACTCTGATTATCTCCAAGCCAATGATGGGCGGCCTTGCCAGTACCAGCAAAGGTAGAGCGGCTGAATACCAGACTACGCTTCTCAGGGAAAACCGTTTTCAGCGCTCTTGAAGGAAAGAAAGACACGCATTTTGTAATCTGTAAAAATCTTCATTTTTTAAAGTTTGCCTTCGATTATGGATTGTTTTAATTCTTGACAGAATGATGAGTAGGGAACAAAAATGTGTTGGGGGCATCCCCCTGGATATGTCACTCCCCTTTTACTATTTGTGTGTATTGTTTTTTTATCAAAACAGAAGAAGTACAAATCAAAACATAGTTAATACAATTACATCATTCAGAAGTCAAATCAGTTACAAGTCAAAACTAAATTCGTACATTTACTTTTTAATCCAAAGCAGTATACAGAAGAACGCTTACTTACAAGCATTTATGCTTTCTTAGCAGTCAGGTAAAATAACCACCACCATTCATTCAAACTATTTAAACAAACAAAAATGCTGTTTATTAAATGATAATGATAATAATCTTTGAATAAAACATAGTACTAACCCTGAAGAAAGAGAATTATTATTAAACCCAACCAATAAACAAACAAACAAACAAACAAAACAAGAACAAAACATCAACAAAACAAAAAAACCAATATGGAACAGTAAAGGCTTACTCGTATGTTCCTACACCCATCGTGTGACCATAGAGGCTGTGTAGGTTGTAATGATCACCCGTGCCATGTCGTGCATCCATACATAGAGTCTTGGTAAATATTTTACCTTCATCGATCGTGATTTCTGCATATCAAATGTCATATTAATATCAATGTTTATTTCAGTTAAAGACATTCGCTTCACTTAAACTTGCTACGGAGTGGTTATCATTAGCGTCAAAATGGGGGCGAACAGGTGGATTCAGAGGGGGTCACGGGGTCCCGATAGCCTACCTCCCATCCACACCTCTCTCACTCTCCCTCCCCCTCCCCCTCTCCATCTCTCTCTCTCTCTCTCTCTCTCTCTCTCTCCTTCTCTCCCTCCCCCTCTCTCTCTCTCCCTCTCTCTCTCTCTCTCTCTCTCTCTCACTCTCGCTTGTCAGAGATCAATGATGTACACCAACAACCCAAAGTTTTGATTATTTGTTTTTTGTCAGACTTTTCTTCTTTTTATTCTTAGGCCTTCAAACGACATGCTGTATGCTATGCAGGGTTCACCATAGGTTAATGATATTTAAAACAAATATGCATTATTGAAAAAATATTCATGAAGAAATGGAAGAAAGACATTAAACAAATCTATTCCATCGTTATCACTTTATAAGAAATTGAAATGTATGTAACTTTCTGCACACAAAATGCCGTCACCTCGAAAAAAAACTTCAAAGTTGCCTATGTCGTGTTTGATTGAATACAAGTTCCGAAATTAGCAACTTTCTTTTTTTTTATCAGATTTTGCTCGAAATTTTCGCTAATCCGTTCCTCTTATTTTAAATCATCCACATTACCTGACGGTTATTTCTGTGTAGTTTTTTTGTGGCTGTTTTCACATTTTTTGTTAGTGTATATTTTATGATTGGTTATGTCAAATGCTTGAAATTGATTGTGTCAACAATTGTTTACTCACTTGGTATATAAGGGGGATAGTTCCATCTATTATTGTCGCATCCATCAATGGACCCCCACCCGAAATTCGAAGGTTCATTCATGTCCTTTAGGAGATAAGAAAATGATAGAAATTTTAAACAATTCAAGTAAACAAGGAAATAATATATTCAGAGAAAAAGCAATAGATACACTTAGAGAACAGACTTAACGCAGTCACGGTAGAGAAAAGCAAAAAATATGATATATTTGAAGATAATTTTTTTTTTTTTTTTATTGCACTTCCTATTATGGTCTTCTATTTAATTAATTGCTTTTTATTTGCAACCTGCACTCTTTTGTACAGACTATTTTAGCCAAAATATGTAGGAAGCCTGTTTTCTACGACAGGTGATATTATTTTTCACAAATCATTATGAAAAGGATTATTATCGAAAAATAAACATGTTCATAGTTGTAATCTAATATTCAACTGCGGTATTATTATGTTATGACAAACCCATGTTGGTCCGCTATCATTTTCTACTTTTAAACGATTGTAAATATTTTTCATTTCATTTTAGTTTGATTTAATTTATTTCGAAAAATCAACCCACATACAAATGCAATATCCTATCGTACATCCGATAAAAAAAAATCATGTTCGAATTACGGAGTATGGCATTGTCATGCTCGACATATCAATACGTGACGCACAATGCTATTGAAATTGCCCGAGGTTGTTTTTTCGAAGGTAGTTACTATCGTGTTTTTATTGTTTTATGTAGAATTAAATTTTCGTCATTATTTAAATGATACACAGCAGCGAGGGCATTAGTAAGAATTACCCACACAAGGTACCTTTGGAACAGTCTAACACGCCCGAGGCGATAGCCGAGGGTGTTTGAACTGTTTTGAAGGTACCGAGTGTGAGTAATTTTACCAATGCCCGAACAAAATGATTTTTTTTATTTTTTTATAAGATTATGTTTTATTTGTTTTTATAAAATGCTGTTTTATATCATTTTCTTTTACTAATGACCGGTCATTAGCATTAGATAATGACCGGTCATTATCCAAATTACGCGTTAGGCAAAATAAATGCCTGGTCACGTGTACGCTCTCAATCAATCATTTGATTAGGATCACACGTCATCATCTTATAAAATGTTTTAAGTTATAGTAGCATGTTAGCGGTAGACGAGTTTCGTCTACAGAATAATGATGTTATAATTATTGATTTCATAGCTGAAGAAAATCATGAGAATTATTTTAATGGAGACTTACGATCCAGAGCGCATCATATTCAATTTCGTCATGAAAATCTTTGCAGAGGTCCGTCCAATATTTCTGAGAATTCTCGTTAAAGAAATCGGGATAAACGCTATCTCCTGGCCACACCTGTGCATAAAAAATACAACAGTGAATGATTAACAATGTCTTCGTCTTTCCTTTCTCATTATTCTCATATCCTCCTCCCACTCCTTCCTCTCCCTCTTCTTCTTCTTCTTCTTCTTCTTCTTCTTCTTCTTCTTCTTCTTCTTCTTCTTCTTCTTCTTCTTTTTCGTCGCCGTCGTCGTCGTCTTCTTCTCCTCCTCCTCCTCTTACTTCTTCTTTTTCTCCTTACTTCTTCTTTTTCTTCTTCTTCTCCTCCTCCTACTTTGTCCTCTTCTTTTCTTCTTCCTCTTCTTCTCCTTCTTCTTTTTTTTTCTTCTTCTTCTACTACTACTTCTTCTTCTTCTTCTACTACTACTTCTTCGTCTTTTTCTTTAACTTCGTTTTCTCTTCTTTTCCTTTTCTTCTCCACCTCCTCCTCCTCTTACTTCTTCTTTTTCTTCTTACTTCTTCTTCTTCTTCTTCTTCTTCTTCTTCTTCTTCTTCTTCTTCTTCTCCTCCTCCTACTTTGTCCTCTTCTTTTCTTATTCCTCTTCTTCTTCTTCTTCTTCTTTTTTTCTTCTTCTTCTTCTACTACTACTACTTCTTCTTCTACTAATACTTCTTCGTCTTTTTCTTTAACTTCGTTTTCTCTTTCTTTTTCCTGTTCTTCTCCTTCTTCTTCTTGGTTGCTGAGATAATTGCAATGGGTTCGATATTAATGTAAACACAAATACGAATTAAACGACGCGCTTGAGCCATGGGGCCATGCGTCATGTAACGTGCATCCAGCAAAATTATCTACACAGTAATTGACACATCAGATTGCAGGGATTCTTCTACCCATCTTATAAAAATTACTATCAATTGTTTCTTACAGGGAAATATATTTGCTTTATATTTATCTACTATATTGTGATAATAAACGGTAAAATGGCGGGGACTCGATCCCGGAACCTGGTCCAGTGTCACATCCACGTCTACGTTTTCCTCTGGTACAAACCAAAGCGGAAAGACTGCCGCTGCACCAACAACAGCGATGACGACAACAACCGCATCAATAACTACTATAAAAACAACAACACTAATAATCCTTACGTTTCCGACGATAGGGGCAGATCTGTTTGGATTCAGCACATATACGTTGGGGTCGAGACCACGATCATAGGCATGGTATCCCTCTTCCTTCTTTATGATATGATCCTGGATTGGGGAAATAAAATGTTGGAATCATACATCAAAATTCTTCTTACTTTTAGTGTCGTATTGGGGCATTGCAAGAAAGTTGCAATCAATTGCGAATCTCCAAAATCAAGCGCACTTAGTGCAATTGATTGCAATTCAACTTTCTTACAACGCCCCATTAGTAAGAGAGAGAGAGGGGGAGGGAGAGGGGGTGGGGATAAAGCTAGAACTATTTAACTTAATTTGATTGTTAAAACTTTGCAATCATTCACAACTTTCTTGCAACGCCCCATAAGTCGAGTTGTTTAAGCACTTGACTTGAAATACAAAGCCCGTGGGTTCGATCCCCGACATGGCACTACTGTTCTTTGGCAAGGCATTAATCTACATTTGCCACTCCATACCCAGGAGAGAAATGGGGACCTGGTATGAAATGCGGTGTTAGTAATTGCAATAGTGCCCTCATGCTGACCACAATGATAGGAATACTCCCCAGGGAGTGGAGATGGTGCAAATTGCGTGTGAACGAATCAGATTACTGGGGTAATATGTAAAGCGCTTAGAGACGGTATTTCGTATCAAGCGCTATAATAAATACAGATTATTATTCTTTAAGAGAGAGAGAGGGGGGGGGGAGAAACAGAGAGAGAGAGAGGGAGGGGATGGTGGAGAGGCGGAGTAGAGGGAGCAAGAAATAAGGAGGTGGAAAAATTTATAGTGAGGGGCGAGAGAGGATGAAGAAATACGCAGACAGTGAGAAAGGATTGAGAGATGGGCAGGTAACGGGGGGGGGGGGGAGAAACCCGAAAGAAAGAAAGGGTGAGAGTAAGCGAGAGTAAGAGAGAAAGAGGGTTTGAGAGGAATCGAGTCCCCGTGGTTGCCTATAAATTACAAGCATACACGTGCTTTCTTAGCAGATACCTATAATAAAACGAACCATCAAACCATCACGGATAGGGCATCAAAATAATAGGGACTTTTAGATTTACACGACGAGAACGTGGACCTCTACGTGTGACATCTTTTTAAGGCAATGTGACGTCACTGCCAGTGCCTTAAAAGGACATCACATTGCCTTGAAAGGATGTCACACGTAGAGGTCCACGTTCTCGTCGTGTAAATCTAAAAGTCCCTGATGACCAACTGTGTTGGACTTGACCATTACTCACGAGAATGATGATGTAATGTTGACCATGATCGTGGACCTGCTGGACGAACTCAGGAAGACCAGCGTAAGCGCCATCCTTGTCGTAGGTAAAGTCTTTCTTATCGAGCATGTAGTCGATGTCGCCATATTGGACGTCCTGTTGAGAGGAAACGGATTCATGAACGTGACAAATTAATTGTTTCATGTCATTATTATTTTTTTCTTCTTTTTCTTTCCTTAATTCGGCTACCTTTCCTTTTTCCTTTTTCATCGTCGTCATCATCATCATCATCATCATCTTCTTCTTCTTCGTTTCCTCTTTCTTCTTCTTCTTGTACGCTTCTACTCCTTCTCCTTCTTCTCTTTTTCTCCTGCTTCTCTCTCTCCCTCTCTTTCTCTCTCTGTCTTTCTTTCTCTCTCTCTCTCTTTTCTCATTCTTCTTTCCCAGTCTCCTACTCTTTCTACTTGTACTTTTATTTCTCCATCTCCTTCGTTTTCTCCTTCATTGGAGGGGGGGGGCTGGGATGGTATATCGTCGTCTTATCTTTCTCCTCCGTTCTATTTTAGTTCTATTTTATTCATCCTATTCCTCCCCCTCTACCTCTACAATGATAATGGTGTTAGTGATGATGATGATGATGAATTAGACGATGATAGTTATATATTGACAACATTGTTCATATTGGGGAATGAGGAATAATTGTTATGTTCTCCTACTCGATGAAGATTTTTGTCAATGAGCTTTGGAATTAACAGCTTTTATTTTCTGAATGATCTCACAATATAGTATAGATAAGATGAGACACATCAAAGTATAAACGTACCCCAAAAAATCATTAGCATCTCGTATATGCTTAAATTGAACGAAAATAATCAAATCGAAACAAATCAATCAAAGCAAAACTTACATAAGGGATCTGTGCCTCGATCATTTCTGACCATACAGTCTTGACCCTGTCCAGTGATCCGTAGTCCCATCGACATAGCTGGAAACCGAGTGACCAGTACGGTACCATGACAGGCCGTCCAATCACCTATCAACAGAGGTGGAAATATTAATTCATTGGCGTAGATATGGGGGCACGGCAAAGGCGGCCCTCCTGGGGGCAGGGGGGGGCACAGTCCCCCTATTTTTCAATTATCCCAAAATTGGCCCTTTTTACATAGGAAAAGTGTCCCTTTAACTTTGTAAGAAGTGCCCCCTTTTTACATAGAAAAAGTGCCTCTTGTACTCTGACAAGTGCCCCTTTTGTAGAGTGCCCCTTCCCCTTTTCATCTCCGATAAGTGCTCCTTTAACATAGTAAGAAGTGCCCATTTTTACATAGACAAGTGCCCCTTTGACTTTGACAAGTGCGCCTATTACTTTGTAAAAGTGCCCCTTCCCCCTTTTTACCTCTCAATCAAGTGCTCCTTTTCTTTTTTGATAAGTGTCTTATCCCTCTCGAGAAGTGTCCCCTTTTCCTCTCATCATTAAACGTGCCCCTAATTTCAAGCGACTAGGAGCAATTTCCCCCAAACCTCAGTTACTACACTCGCTCGCATTTATCGATGATATAATTATTGTACTTATCAAAGGTCTTTTCAGTCGTCCGTTAAGAGAATGTGCTTATAACCCCATCATGGTGTTTGTCTTCCTTTTTATAAGGTGTTATTTTTCGCCCTGCGACCTCACAAATCTTAAAAATTATACTCGCTCGCTTCGCTCGCTCGCAAATGAATATTCAGACCATCACACTCAACTGCAAAGTATGATGTTGAAGCAATATCTTTTATGATGTTTAAAGAGAAACAAATATTGAAATC
The DNA here is from genome assembly GCA_035222895.1 of Strongylocentrotus droebachiensis. Lineage (NCBI taxonomy): Eukaryota > Metazoa > Echinodermata > Echinoidea > Camarodonta > Strongylocentrotidae > Strongylocentrotus > Strongylocentrotus droebachiensis. The sequence continues at coordinate 232,077 of JAVYIG010000493.1, forward strand.
ATCCCTGATAATGTATTCACAATATAGGAGTAGATTTCTTTCATACGTAGGTTTTATAGAGACATTATTTGCAATAATTATATTTAGGATGCATATTCATAATGAGCAAATGAAAGAAGAAATTGTCAATGCACCTTTGCCAGTATCGCTAGTGTATCGTCCAATGAGCCATTAATCGTTTCCTTTATGCGTTTTAACAATAACAGTACGTAATTTTTAGAAGACACATAAAACATGCGTTAATTTGGAATACCTCTCCATATTGACTGATGACATTTTCAGGGGTGGGGCCTAAAAACACGTAGAAATCAAGGACGCCGCCTATCGTTCGGTATGTCAAAGCTGGTGTGGGTTGAAGGGCAACCTCTGTAAAAAGATAATTAAAACAAATTAAACCAAAAAGTAAATCAAATTAAAAATAAATAGAACAAGGATAGACTCAGGTATTACAAAACAGCAGACTGTTTGATTACATATTCAGGAAAAAAGAAAGAAATAAAGCATATCAAATCAAATCGAATAAAAACAAATAAAACAAAAACAAATAAAATAAAACGAAATAAAAACAAATCAAATAAAAACAAATCAAATCATATCAAATCAAATCATATCAAATTCTTAAAAAATATATCGAATCAGATTTTTTTTTAAAAATCAATTATAAACCTTACCCATAGCGTTGCTGTTGACGAAGAAAACGCCATGGGTATTTCCATCCTCCTCTACCACCATGTGGAAAGGATGCGCTCCGTACAAGTTATCATCTCCCTGCCAATTATGACGTCATAATAGAACATAGTTAATGGATCCGGGTATACGGTGATATAGTGCGTCCCAGAAAAAATGAAACCGAGAATTATCGATGTTATATCATAACTTAATCACAATTATATTTGTAGTCATATAGTCATAATGCAAGCTGCATATATTAAGTATCGTCAGGTAGGAAAAACCATGATGTTTGTCCTACCTAGCACAAATACTGTATGCAATTCGCATTCTGGCTATCGTGTGAATTTATGTACATTGTTTGACGTATACACCTAAGTGTTTATCAATTATTTTGTAACTACATTGTATTTTATTTATTTGCTGCTAGTGGAGGCCAGATTCCTATGTTTTGAATATGGATCAATGAAAGAATCTAGGCCTATCTATCTATCTATCTATCTATCTAATGAGACAATTACTTGTAACATGTGAATTGAATAGTTTGTATCGAGGTACTTCACTAAGACATATGCATTAAATTTGGTTACATTACGAAAATGGCTATTGGGTTCGCTTTCTGCAATCACACTTTTATAGGAATAATATATTAATGTTCATGGTTCTGAAATATGAAAGCGATAGAATAGCCTATACTCATTACTATCAACAGTTTTCAAATGCAGTTGATATACGCGTACAGTATACGCAATTGTAATGGACCAATCATAGCTGTAATTATTATTGCGTGACTGCTGGGGGTGTTTCACAAAGGCTAAGATCGACTTTAAGTTGGACTTAACTATTGCAGGCCATTCATGCCACTGATTGCTCTCACCATTGGTCTCTCAATTATGATCTTTAGATAATATATTTTTCTTCATTATTGAACTATCAATAAAGGTAAATTCTGTAGATTTGTGACCACGATGTGTACGTCCCTTGTGAAACCAATGCCAGGAATGGTTAGAGGAACTAGTGGCATGAACACCCTGCCATAGTTAAGTCCAACTTAAAGTCAATATTAGTCTTTGCGAAACACTCCCCAGGTCATATAAACAAGTTACCATGATTTATTCCAGAAAAAAACGAAAGGGCAAGACATGTATTTTAAAGCTAATTCCACAATCCACCCCCATCATTGAGTACACACCAATTTGTATTTGTTTCATTCCTTTAAAGGTAAAGACCAGTAATGGTCATGCGATTGCATTGTGAAAGATACGTTGTGGAATCGATCAGAAAAGGTCGATCATCTAGCATCTAGCATCTGCAAGGTTCTGGAATCATCAAAATGATAAGAAATTTGGCTCATTCTTCGTAAAGTTACAAGTACTATACACAGAAAGATGTATATGGGACTACCCTATCTCTCTCACCAGACCATGAGAGAAATAAATTTACCAAATATATGAATTAGTAGGCGGTTTCCCGGCAAATTTTGTATCATCATGTATTAGTCAAAACATATTCTTTCACATGATTGGTAATGAGAGCTTCCATTTCATTTTTTGAAATTGGGGCGTTGCCAATACTGGTCTTTACCTTTAATGTTTCTACCTTTGGATCAGTTTTACTTTTATAGACCTTATTTATGGGTCCGTGTAAAATACATGGGCCTATAAAATTGTAACAGATCCCTGACTCCTTGACAAAGATAATGTAAAGTAGATGTTGTAAAACTTTATGTATCAAAAATACAAAGCGTTTACTATCCTTGGAGTGTTTTGTTGAAGTCCAATATTTTGAATAACATGTCATTTCCGTGCACAAAATCAAGTTTTGTTCTGCATCTTCGAATTTTGTATTGCAAACAGTCACCTTGTCGTGGTAAAGCTTTTGATATTGCCAATAAGGAGCAGCAAAATAGCGTAAATTCGATATGTTTAGAATATTGAATGTCAAAAGTTGCAACGAGTACTGTCTTAGTATACGCTTCCATCAAGAAAAGCTATAAATTATCTTCTTACAAATAGCATGATTGGGGTCTCGTGATTTTAGTATTCAAACATATGTTTTAAGCCCCACTGCACTACTATTAGCTATTTGCGCCCTCTATATAGCAAACAATGCCTAATCGGTGCCTGTTGGTTCCCCATGATTCTCTTTCTCTTATGTTAATTGAGAGCTGATTTGATGAGACAACAACCTGTCAGTGACCTTGCAGGGAGATCTAATCCCCCTGGCCAAACTATTACAGACGGGCTTAAACGATTTGATTGAAATTTAAGTTTCGTTTTAGCTTTGAGAAAATAAAATCACCATGTTGAGGCCCTATACTTGTATAGACATGAATCTTTAAACACCTCAAAAATGATAGTGATGGCTTCTTGTATCATGTGTAAAGCGCTCATGTTCGTCACACAATGATGCTCTTTGCGCTCCAACATTATGGTCCGAATTCACAATTTATATGCGTCATATGACGTGTTTCGATGCGTTTCAGACCAAGGTTCAGACAAAACTTGGTCTGAAACGCGTCCGAAACGCTTCATAAAAAAACTATTACGCACTTAAACCTAGGTTTGTCGACAAACCTCCTTTGTGAATTCGGGCCTATAAGGCTAACCCGATCATGGCCGGCGACCAAGACTATGTAGCGCTCGTGTTGGACCTATTTACGCCTGGGTGGGGAGTGGCAAATGTGGACTAATGTTTTTCCGAAGAACATAATTAATGCCGGGCTTGGATTTGAACCTTCAACCTCTTGATTCAATACAGTCAAGTAATAATTGAACCACTAGACTACTCACCCCTACGCCGAGATCTCGAGTGAAGATGCCCCATGTTTTCCAGTTGAGGTCGTGTCTGAAACGACGATGGCTGTGCTCCCCGAATCCGTACACGTTGGAAGATGGAATGAGGGTGGAGATCTGGAGGAACTGGTCCTCATATACCAACACCCCTATTGATGTGTCGAATCTTTAAGAAAGAGTGAAAATATGGTTAATGCGCTTAAAGAACCATGGGAATTAGCAGAGTACATTGGTGGGGTGGATGTGAGGAGGGATGATGGTGGTGATGGACTGATGGTTTATCTGTCGATGATACTGACTGTGGTGATGGTGATGATGATGACGGTGGTGGTGATTATGAAGGAGGGAGTTGGAGGGGGAGAAGAGTTGGTGGTGGTCGTGGAAGAGAAGGTCAGGAGCAAGAGGAGCAGGGGAGGAGGAGGAGGAGGTGGTGACGGAGGAGGAGACGGCTGTGCTCTCCGGAGCCATACACGTTGGAAGAGGGGAGGAGGGTGGGGATCTGGAGGAACTAGTCCTCATTTACCGAAACCCCTATTAATGTGTGGAATCTTTAAGAAAGAGTGAAAATGGTTAATGTGTTCAAAGATTCTTTCGAATGATGAATACAATTAGGGGTAGGTAGCGTGAAGGGGTCAAGTGGAGGATAGATAATGATGGTTCATGGGTTGATGATACTGGAAATGATGAGGAGGAGGAGATGGAGCAGGATTAGGAGGAGGGTATAAGGAGGGGGAAGAAGAAGAAGAAGAAGAAGAGAGTGAGGACCTGGAGAAACTGGTCATTGAAAACAAATATCCCTCTTATGGCCTATTTATGTGTCGAATCGTTGAGAAAGAGGGAGAATAAAGATCCTTGGGTGAGTGAATTGGTTTAGGAGGGGCATGAAGAGGATGGAAAACGACGGTTCTAATGTTGCTGATATTGTTGGTGATGATGATGATAATGATGATGATGATGATGATGATGATTATGACGATGGTGATGATGATGAAGTTGATGATGATGATGATAATGATGATGGGGATGATGATGATGATGATGATGATGATAATTATGATGAAGATGAGGATGGTGATTATGATGATGATGATGGCGATGATATTGGTGATGATGATGATGGTGATAAAGACAATGACGATAACGCTCAACTTCTAACTCTGACGTGTTTTCATGAAACAATCCATAACATTGAAAAAGCTTCGGAGGGAATAAAGATATTCCATTGCATCGGTGGCCATACACGGGGGTGGGTCGGGGGAATTTCTCTTCAAACTTGCACTTTAGATATTTGCATATAGGCCATATCATAATAAATTGTGGTTAGGGAAAATATATCCTCTTCTTCAGGTACAGAGTTTAATAAACATAAAGCAAACGTCCTCGCCTGTTTTACGACGGTCAATTTTTTTGTCTCCAGTATCTGTGATGGGTTTTTTCATGCATTGAATAGAAGTATAGAGTACCGAAGCTGTGACATCAGAAAAAAATTGTTTTTAGAATTTCTCATTTTTTCTTCATTTTCCAAAAGAGCATCAACTATAATGTCAGATTGTCGAAAACCAATTCAATAGGTTAAGTATTGGCTGAGATATGACCATCTGAATAAATATGTCCTATGGGAACTCAGTGTTATAGTGCTCTGGTTACTAATGTTATGAACCAGAACACTATAACACTGAGTTCCCATAGGACATATATTCATTCAGATGGTCATATCTCAGCCAATACGTAACATATTCAATTGGTTTTCGACATTCGGACAATATTTTGATGCTCTTTCGGAAAATGAAGATAAAATGAGAAATTCTAAAAATAGATTTTTATGATGTCACACTACATCATTTTATACTAATGGAGATGACACTGGGTCAAATTTTATCTTTATAAGACAGGATGTTATCGTAGAAAGGTTGTTATGGAAGAGGGAGATAAAGTCCAATGATTATTGCAGTAACTCGTA